>ASPP01004959.1:0-17073 GCA_000512085.1 Reticulomyxa filosa
TTTTTTTTTTTTGGGAGAAAAAAAAAAAGGTTAAAGAAACCAAATTTTAACAATACCTCACCGATAAGTAAAAAATATAAACATTGCCACTCGGGTCAATACGACTGACCAAAAACCAGCCGCAATTTGATCAGAACCTTTTCGTTTATACCAACTTTCTTGCGCGTTTTGTCAATGAAAATTTTTTAAGGTAAAAATTAAAATCTAAAAATAAAAAAGAAAAATTTTTTTTGTGTTACAGCTCAAGTGGGCAGGATTAAAACTAGTGCAAAATATCCAGAATGCACACAGCACATGAGTTGCGTATACGAAAGTCAACGTTCGGCGAAGCGTCTTTCTTACCACTGCCATTGAGCGCCTCAAGAAACGGAAAAAAAAGTAGAACATCCAAGCGAAATTATGAAGTAAACACAAGGTTGGGACTGCAATTTCCACCACTCGATGTTCATGGAATCGATATGTGTCCATGTTCAACGAATCTTATTTGTTTTGTCGCTGATGTTTTACGTTTATCTAAAAAATTATGTTCTCCTTGTTCCGACCAAAACAGAGGACGTTGACTGTCTTTTTTGAACTAAATGTAAAAAATTATAGGATAATATAAAGTTTGATGTGTACGCACAAGCAAAAAATCATTTCAATTTTGAAAAAATGTTAAGTTAGCGCAAAATACAAAACATCTTTTGCAGATGTCCGTAAAAGAATTTTTTTACGTGAAGAAAAAGTCAGGCTAAATGAAAATTGATTTTTTGTGTACAAAAAGAATGCTATGAAATTTAAAATGAAAATGTTAAACAAACTAAGCCAAGCAAAGGAAGGAAATCGGTGCTTGAAAAGCCTAGGAAAACTAAGTGGTACAATGTAAAAACAAAAAGAACGCTTGTAGTTGTGTGTTTGTCTATAATTCGTCCCCTTCATCTCCTTCCATGTCGTTGTCAACTGATTCTTGGGCCACTTCTTCGTAATCTTTTTCCATTGCGGCCAAGTCCTCTCGAGCTTCTCCAAACTCGCCTTCTTCCATTCCTTCGCCAACGTACCAGTGAACAAACGCACGTTTTGCATACATAAGGTCGAATTTGTGGTCCATGCGTCCCATGACCTCGGCAATGGCAGTGGTGTTGCTAATCATTAGCACACTTCTCTGAACCTTGGCAAGATCTCCACCAGGGACAACGGTTGGTGGTTGATAATTGATTCCAACTTTAAACCCGGTGGGACACCAGTCAACAAAGCGAATGGTGCGTTTCGTTTTGACAGTGCCTAGAGAACAGAAAGAGCATTCAAAGGAAAGGAACAAAAAATTGCAATCAAACCGGTTGCAAACACTTTTTCAAAAAAAAAAAAGTTGATACGTACCAATAGCAGCATTGACATCTTTTGGAACAACGTCCCCACGATACATCATACAGCATGCCATGTATTTACCGTGTCTTGGGTCACACTTGACCATCTGGTTTACCGGTTCGAAGACGCTGTTTGTGATCTCTGCCACGGACAGCTGCTCGTGGTACGCAATCTCTGCACTGATGACAGGAGCAAATGCGCACAACGGAAAATGGATGCGTGGATAAGGAACTAAGTTGGTTTGAAACTCCGTCTGTTTTTAAACAGATGTTCAAATTATTTTCCAATATTAAACACGCGAAATTACATTTTTTAAAAAAATGATCAAATTTTTTTTTTTTAAGGATTATATCACATACCAAATCCACATTCAATGCTCCGTCAAATCGGAGAGACACGGTGACTGATGAAATACACTGTGCCAATAAACGATTTAAATTTGTGTATGTGGGTCTTTCGATTCCCAAATTTCTTCGGCAAATGTCGTACAGAGCCTCGTTGTCCACCATAAAGGCAACATCACTATGCTCCATCATGGCGTGAGCACATAACACACTGTTGTAGGGCTCCACCACTGCGGTGGCAATTTGTGGGGAAGGGTACACTGCAAATTCAATTTTTGATTTTTTGCCGTAATCGACACTTAGACGCTCTAACAGTAAACTTCCAAAACCGGAACCAGTTCCACCTCCAAAGCTGTGATATACCATAAATCCTTGCAAACCTGTGCAATTATCTGCTAGTTTGCGAATTCGGTCCAATACTAAATCTATCACTTCTTTACCAATTGTATAATGCCCTCGAGCGTAGTTGTTGGCTGCATCTTCTTTGCCACTGATTAGTTGTTCAGGATGAAATAGTTGTCTATAAGTTCCAGTACGAACTTCGTCAATCACTGTTGGCTCTAAGTCTACCATTACTGTCCGTGGTACATGTTTTCCTGCTCCAGTTTCACTGAAAAATGTGTTGAAAGAATCATCTCCTCCTCCGATGGTCTTTTTTTTTAAGTAGATTTAGTTTAAAAAAAGATATTTCAACCCAAAAAACGCGGGATATATAAAGAGTATTGAAACTTTGTCTGATGGCATCTGTCCATCTGGTTGAATGCCATGTTCTAAACAAAACAGCTCCCAACAAGCATTTCCGACTTGGACTCCAGCTTGTCCGATATGAATGGTGATACATTCACGCATGATTCAATGTAACAATGAGACTAAAATAAATAAGTTGAAAAGTCAAGAAAAATTTCTAAATTAATTCACTTTGAATTTTCTGTCAAGATAGGTAAAGTAACGAAATTTGACAATTTAGTTGAGTATTTATGATGTCAAATTGACGTTGATCAATTTAAGAAACAGAGTTAACATTTTTTGGGATTAACAATCGCTCAGACAATAAAGGGATGATCCGTTTTTATTAAGTATTTAATCTTTTTGTTCTAGCACAGTACGTTAAGATTAGGCCATTGTTCTTGCAATTGATATTTTGATGAACTTTTCAGGAGCAACATATTCTGTTACTCTTTCACTAACTCTCAATAAACACTTATTCCATAACTGCAGCGATATGAGTATATAAAAAAACAACATAATAGCTTTTCTCTTGCTATTTTTATATGCAAAGGCGTTTTTTTAAAAATCGGTTCACGTTAAAAAAGAGTACAGTGCAAAAGTCTGTTAAAAAATAGTCACCCTATTTTCTTTTTCCACTCACTGACTTACCAGCATTTTAAAGTAAACACAGATGGTTGAAATGTCGCAGTTCATAATTTTGAACAGCAATGTTGAAAATAAATTTCAGCGCTCCATTCCCATGAGCCACTTGGTGACGCCTAACGTTTGGCCATGCACCCTCGTAGATGCAAATTCGACAAATGCGATCATTGGTCACCAACCATCGACTTTTTCAGTGCAACCAATGGTAATATTGACCCCACAGCAGAGTATGTGTAGTTGTGAAAATAAATGTCCTGGTGTTGTTCCTCCACGGGAACAGGGCAGCAGTGGTGTCTCTCACAACAATTTGACGTATTCTCAGCTTTATCCCTGCCAAAACGCTCAAGATTGTGTGGATTTCTCCAAGAAAGGATCAGCATTCCTGATCGGTAACGCGAACCACTTTTCTTTGCTATGCCATGGCAGCAGCATTAATAAGATTCCATCAAAGAAAAATTCAGAAGCAGAAACCCCTTTATTATGGAAACTCAACTTGGGATCCTCTACAAGTATGTATACTGAACCTTTCAGGAAGATTGTTGGCAATATCCATCAAACCAAAAGTAGTGAAGGAGAACATTGGGCAATGCACCATAACACTTATAGTGGGAATGCGTCTGCCAATACTGTACACGGAATGCAACCGATGTTGCAATGCGAAAGTATAAACACAACCACAGATACTATGAACATAAGAGCAGCCGATTCCAAAAAGATTTCCTTGTGGAATGAAAGTAAAAATGAAGTTCTTTTATCCCTGCTCGAGGTTAATCGTGAGCTACAGATCCAAGATCCCGAACAATCGTTGCTGCGGCTAAATATTGGAACTAGTCCAAGCAAAAATCAATGTCACGACAATAGCATAGCTATTAACCCAACAAGTCTACTAAAAAAAAAAAAAAAAGTGGTCTTGCAACTATTAACAATTTTTACGTATACTTTTTTAAAAACATTTTTTGTATCAGGAAACGATAGTACAGTGGAAAAAAGTACACGAGTAAAGTGCAATAAAAACAGCGATGTAGAACTGAAATTACCAACGAACTCTCCCGCAAATGATTATATAGGCGTAACTGATAAGAAATGGCTATGTAATATTTGCGGAAAAAAATACAAGTACATAACCAATTTGATAAGTCATTTTGCAGTACATACTACAAAAGCTTTAGAATGTGGTTATTGTCACAAAGTTTAGTATCTTTAGATAAGGGAGCAGTGGAAATAAGAGAGATAAAATTGCACATTTTCTGGACCTTGTCATAAAACATATGTACGTCTCATAAAAGGTTTTCACAAAGGCACTAAAAAAACAAAAAAAAAGGTGTAAAAATTGTATACGTAAGAGGTTTTGGGTATATGGGATGAACTTTGAACAGAAATTTGGTCGCAAAACAAATTATGTAGAACACTTACGAATACACACAAACGAACGCCCCTATAAATGCCGCTATTGTGATAAAAGTTTCAAACAAAATCACGGGTATGAAGCTTGTTTTTACACGAATTCTCAGTACAAAATTTTTTTATTCGTGCTCATCCAAAAAACCTTTGCGACACTGGTTTTTTTGATCCAAGTTTTTTTTGGGGGCACACATTCCTTTAGCCTTGCATGAAATGAAAAAGACAAATAACGTTTGTTGTTTTTGTAATGTGTTTGACTAAACAGGTGGAGAGATCATGGTATGTTAGAGGAGATGCAAAATATACAACAAAAAATTTATATAGATTGTGCAGATAAAATTTTAGAACTGTACTTTTGCCGTTGTTTCAATTTCTTGAGGAGCAAATTTCTTTTTTTGAGGTTAAAACAAAAAACTTTTGGAAAATTTGTGTGTGAGGTACATAGAAAGAATACACACCAATGAAAAGCCACATGTCTGTGATATTTGTGGAAAGCGTTTTACAGTAAGACATAATCTAGTGGTACACAAAAGAATCCACACTGGGGAGAGGCCCTATTGTTGTGAATATTGCAGAAAACGATTCCGCCAAAAGTCAGCTTATAATGCCCATATTAAAAATGTTCACAAAATCACGAACCAAATGCGATTAAACGCAAAGTAAAAGGTCTTTTTTTTGTCTTGTTCTGATCATTACTTTTGATTCCATTTTTTGTGCGTTTCAAATTACAAGGTTTTAGTTTATTTTTTCTTCACCCCGCATTTTTATGATCTTTTTTTAATTTTTATTGAGGACATGGTAGTGTTACTTGGTCCCTATATGTGGGCCTTGTTACTCGACCGAGATTAAATTATTGCACAGGCTTGTAAATTATAACATTTTAGTGTTGTATCAAATTGCATAAACTCATGAACACAAGCAATATATGCACCTTTAACGAACAGCAAAGTACTTGCTATAATCTAGATCGTAAAATAAATCTTTTAAACTAAATACTCCATAAAAATTACTTGCATGCATACCGACATTTGCAGAACTGAAAAGTACTTGGATATGTTTGCACAGTGAGCATTTCAAAAAAAAAGGGTTCATTCCCATTCTTTGTGAAGATTACGTGAAGCTTAAATGAGCAAACCAGCATCAGGAGGGATAGCGTCTTCACAAGACGCAAACGTGGATAGACGAAATCGTTTGCGTGAGCTAACATTCGAAACCATTGACTTAAAAAACGTTTGTTTTCCATACTTTTTGGATAAAGAGAACAGAAAGGGACGTATTACTAATCTAATGAAAACAAATAGGATCCTTATTTCCTGCGAAATCATTTAGGATCTTACGAGTGTCGTCTATGTTTGACATTGCATATGAATGAGGCTAGTTACCTGGCGCACACCGAAGGAAAACGACACCAGCACAATTTAAAACGAAGAGGTGGAGTTTAAAATACTTTGTTATAATTTCTTTTTAATAAAAAGGATAAAAAATAATGTATTCTCAAAACGGCGAATCGCAAACATTTTTTATTTAGCACCTTTTTTACGTTGAGAATACGAAAATAAAACACTGGATTTTATTTCTTTTCAAACAATAGCTGCTCGTAGAGCCAAAGAAGACGCAAATAACCCCAACAAACCAGCACCTGTACGTTCTAAGATTCTCCCACGCAGAACACAAAAGATTGGAACTCCTGGCTACAAAGTTGTCAAACAAAAAGATGTAAGCACTGGCCAATTGTCTTTGCTGTTTCGTATTCATTACAGTGAAATTGAAAAAGATTTACAACCTCGACACCGCTTTGTCAGTACATTTGCACAAAAGGTAGAAAGCCAAGATAAAAATTACCAGTACGTGCTGTTTGCTGCTGAGCCATATGATACAATTGGCTTTAAAATTCCAAATATTCGAATTGACAAAGATCCAACCAAATTGTTGACACATTGGAATCCAGACACCAAAGACTTTACACTGCAAATGTTTTTTGAAGCCACTGCCGACAATTATGATAAATACACATAATAGGCTATCTAATTTGTTCACATCTTCCAAATAATGAATGTTCCCATGACGTGCTACAATTTTCTGCGAAAGATATTTGCACTAAAGGCTTTAATCTTGCACTTTTTTGATAAAAATTTGAACGTCAAGAAGAATAGCATATTTTACCACAAAATTTTGACTGATTTCAATTCGTCGAAGTAAAGTTTTATTTGTGCTTTTAATGTTGACACTTTGTCCTAATTCATCACGTTAAAATTTGTTCAAAAGTTGCTCAAGTTCTTAGAAAAACTATTTTTGCTTTTTTAAAATCCAGAACGCAGTACTGCAGCAATTTTGACTTTTAAACTTAGCCATGGGAATATGCCAAAAACTACAGCAATCAAAGTGAAATTGTTAAATAATATTAAAAAACATCAGATTTTATCTTTATTTTTAGGAGGCAAAATAGGAGATGGTGAGAATAGAGCAAGTCACTTTTTGGGGGCAACATTTAATCTTTTAAGGATTTTTCGAATATCTTTTGCGTCCAAAGTACAGGCATCGACGTTGTTATTAGCATTTGTTTTTTGTTGTTTTTTTTCTTGTATACAATATATTTTTTCAAAGTCTTGGTAAAATTGTCGACAAAATTGCCATATAAGCGAATGCCTTGCAAGATTTGTTCCCGCGGTAATCTTTGTAATAACTTGTTTCCCAATGCTTCCATGCTAAAGTCTTCATTTTTATTGTGAAGATTAGGTTGTACTTCTTCTTTTGTATCTTTGTGACTTTCCTCAATATTGCAAAAATCTAGCATTTCCATTCGCTCTTCATTTTCGACTATTACAAAGACAAAACAAATAATATAAATGGTAGTTGATTTAGATTAATGTTTTAATGATCCAATTTGTTCAAACTTAAGAAGAAGCAGCCACAAGTTTTGTAAAGTTCTTTGCATTGATTGCATTCACATAAATCGTCCAACCAATGATATCGCAGCCAAATTCCTCCGCCAATCATAGTCATGTCAAAATGTGTATGTTGAAGTTTTGCATTAGTGATGCAAGTGAATTCATTCCTTTTGTTTGGAATGGTATCCTCACTTTTGACTTCGCCATTCATATTGTCAGTTGATGTCTGCAAATTTTGTTTCACTCGTTTTGTTTTTGGAGGTTGTAATTCATCATTATGTGCAGATACAGCACAAGGAGAAGGATGCTCTTCATTCGTTTGAGATATTTCGCTCCTTTTTCGTTTTCGACCAATCGTCAAGTTTTCATCACTTTTGATATGAGTTTCATGAGTATTACTATTCAAACAGTTGTCACTGCTATTGTTATTCAGCTTGTCATCTACATTCGTCGTTTTTTTAGGCTCGATTCCTTCTTTTTCCATATGGCGATATTGCCACAAGAATGAGCACAACTGAGCACAATCTCTACACACAAAATCTAAGTCTTCTCTTGTGTCTTGACTTGCAATCAATTCGCGTTTGGTATGCAATGCGTCGACACACTTGTCATGAAACCAATCTTGACATCTGCGAAAAAAAATGCAAATGGACAACCAAAAAAAAAAAAAAATTAGCAATTTTGTACTATGTTTCCAAAGGGAGGGAGATATGTGCCAATACGGACATGCACAATAACATATGACTTGTTTTTTTTTTTAAAGTAAAAAATTGCTATAATGCGAGAAAACAAAAAATTACCTCAAACACTGGATCATGGTGTCACTAGATGGTTGATACCCTTGACGGCAATAACAGTATTTGCCAATAAAGTTTTCATTGTATTTATTTTGATCGTTCAGGGGGTCTTTTGGAATTGGACAAATTTCACAAACATGTGAGGGTTTATCTTTCTTGCGAAATTTTTCGTTGCCACAGTCACAACGAAAGTGCCTTTTTTCCCATAACTCAACAATGTCGTGTTGGAGATGGCAATTCATTGCACAGCCCAAACATACACCTGAATACGTCATTTCATTTGTTTCGTCGTTCTTCATACACGTCAAACATGCATACACCGGTTGCGTTAGATAACCTTTTGTGTATGTGCATTCGTTCAGTCGCTCCTCTCCTGCGTAGGTGGACAAAACTTGAGCTACTTTTTCGTTCTCTGTTTGTGCTTCCAAGAGCTCTGATAATGAGATAGCTTCCTCATTGGAGAAATTTGTCTGTAAAATGCTCTCCAAGGACATATCAAGATAATATTAAAGTATGCGAGAAAATTTTTTTCCTGAAAAGGAGAGCAAAGTCAGAGTTGAACTCCGGCTCAAGTTCCGCTTTCTTATCTTAAATAACTGTAACCAAATATTACATAAAATAAGTTTTTTTTATGATATAAGCTTGATTTTAACTGAATGAACATTTTTACGTGCTGAGACATTACAAAAATTAAAAGGAGGAACTTTTTTGAACGGGACGCCTTTTTTTTTAGTTGTTACAAGTTTTTCCTTTGTTTTGGTCTTGTTTTTTTAGTTAATCTCATCTTTATTTTAAAAAGTAAGCTATGGACGGAGAGGAGGCACAAGCATTGGTTGTTGACAATGGCAGTGGTATGGTGAAAGCTGGTTTCAGCGGTGACGACGCTCCACGAGCTGTCTTTCCAAGCATTGTCGGAAGACCAAAACATGAAGGTGTAATGGTCGGAATGGCACAGAAAGATGCCTATGTTGGTGATGAGGCACAAAGCAAAAGGGGTATTTTACAATTAAAATATCCTATCGAACACGGCATTGTAACAAGCTGGGATGACATGGAAAAGATATGGCATCACACTTTTTACAAGTTAAATTTTTTATACGTAAAACACCCACAAATTCGCATCTTGTTAACAAAATGTTTTGTTTGATAGTGAGCTTCGCATTCAACCTGAAGAACACGCAGTTCTTTTGACCGAGGCTCCATTGAACCCTAAAGCAAACCGAGAAAAAATGACTCAAATTATGTTTGAGACATTTAACACCCCTTCGATGTACGTAGGCATTCAAGCTGTGTTGTCATTGTACGCAAGTGGACGAACCACTGGTATTGTGTTGGATGCTGGTGATGGAGTGTCACACACAGTCCCAATTTACGAGGGATACGCCTTGCCACACGCTATTTTGCGTTTGGATTTGGCTGGACGAGACTTGACTGATTACTTGATGAAAATCTTGACGGAAAGAGGATATTCTTTCACAACCAGCGCTGAAAGAGAAATTGTCCGTGACATTAAGGAAAAATTGGCTTATGTTGCCGAAGATTACCAGGCAGAATTGAAGAAAGCTGAAACCTCAAGTGACATTGAGAAAAACTACGAATTGCCTGACGGACAAGTCATCACCATTGGTGCTGAACGATTCCGATGCCCTGAGGTATTGTTTTCACCCAACTTGATTGGAAAGGAAAGTGAGGGAATCCACAAATTGGCTTACGAAAGTATCATGAAATGCGATGTGGACATCCGTCGAGATTTGTACACAAACACTGTGTTGTCTGGAGGCACAACCATGTTCCCTAACATTGATGTCCGTTTGACCAAGGAAATGACTACCTTGGCTCCTGCCAGTATCCGAGTAAAAATTGTTGCTCCTCCTGAAGAAAATACAGTGTCTGGATCGGAGGAAGCATTTTGAGCAGCTTGAGCACCTTCCAGGAAATGTGGATCACAAAAGACGAGTATGACGAAAGTGGTCCTGGCATTGTACACAGAAAATGCTTTTAAACTTTCAATAATTGCAGTAACAAAGCCATTTTTGGTTGAAATGTGCAATAATTGTGTCTGACTAGACTTCTTATTGGCCTTTTGAAAATATTGCTATTGTATATGTTTGTGATGTTTCAGGAGTTGCTAGTTTGAGGTTTATACGATGCGATTGTTGCATTTGTATTTTTGTTAATTGCAATTGAAATCGTTTTTGTTTTGTTGAAAGGATAAAAAAATTCCGTACTTCATTTGTTAGCAACTAAAATTTTTGACAAAATTGCGGATTATGAAATCAAAAAACGAATAACATTGAAACGATATTTGAACAACTCGTTTTATCCAATTTGTTTTAATTTTTTTACAACAGTAAAGTTATTGTTTCGAGAATTTGCCAATTTATGAACTTGGACTTTAGCTTTTTTAAGAATTTTTTGTGCACGAACATTGTGAAACAAGACAAAGAATAATACGTAAAAATTCAGGATTAAAATATTTATTTATTAATGGGATTTAATTAACATAAGGACGTAATGTGGGCTTATAAAAAATAATACTGCTTGCAGATGGTATGATTAAACAAGGGTTTGCTTACGGCTCGTTTGAACTTTTGACCGACTCTCAAAATACCCTTTTATTTACTATTATTACCCCCAAAAATGAGTCAAGAAGAAGCCAAGGAAGAAAACAAGACTAATACTGAAAAAAAACCGGAAAAAGTGGAGAAAGGAGACGAAACAGAAGAAGTAGAGGAAGGCAACTGGCTGCCCTTGGAAAGTAACCCGGAAGTATTAAATGATTTTGCACGAAGAATGGGCTTACCTGAGGACTATGCATTCCACGAAGTGTTTGGATTTGACGAAGAGACACTCGCGTTCACACCACAGCCCGTGTTAGCGGCCGTTCTGTTGTTCCCTTCCTCCAAGAACATCAAAGCATTCAAAGCCAAGCAAAGAGTGGATATTGAAGCCAATGGACAAGTGTTGGATAATAGTTTATTTTACTTATATCAACACGACAAGTTATAACGAACAAATAAAATGAAAACTGTAATTAATAACAAATACGAGATATTTAAAAAAAAACTCTTCATTTGAATTGTGATGTTGAAAGCATTGGAAACGCTTGTGGTACGATTGCAATGATTCATTGTTTGAGCAATTCTGTCCCGTTGAGTGACGGTCCGCTATCAACATTTACGAAGAGCACTAAAGACATGAATTGGATCGATCGTGGCTGGGCCTTGTTAAAAGCCAAAGATATACAAGAGGTCAGTGATGAAACTGCTGCTAGTGAAGCCAATCAAACCGATACACCCGAACGCACAGATGACACGGATGGGCACTTTATTGCTTTTGTTCAAAAAAGTGGTATGCTGTTTGAATTGGATGGGCGTAAAAAATTTCCCATCAATCACGGTGAAACCTCAGAGGAAACTTTCTTACATGATGTTGTCAAAGTAGTCAAAGAAAAGTTTATGGCTTTGGAGCCGAATAATGTCAATTTCAATTTGATGACATTGTCCCAAGAACAGGCTGAAGAAGATTAATTGGTTAGCTTTGCTTCCATTTTGTTCATTTTTTAACAGAAAGGCAATAAAGAAGCTTTTTTTGAATAAATTTTGGTTCATTCGGTTGATGAATGCACATTTTAAAAAAATTCTAGCTTATATTCCTTCGGCCAAACTTCTAAAATCTTATTTCTTTTTAATACTTTTTGTGCTTTCTTCAAAGTAATTGCTTGTTCGACTAATGAAATAATTTCATAGGTATTTACAAATTTTAAGTTAAATTGGTTTTTGTACTAAAAAAAAGCTACCCATCTAGGATAAGGAATAGCATAGCAAGAGCTATAAAAAACGCAACATGCAATTGTATACGTACACATTTACAACATCATGTTTAAGTATAAGCAACTAACTATAGAAATTTTTTGTGTTCGCACGTTGTTAGTAGTTTGCTTCTATTTTTAAATAAGCACTTGGCAACAAGTATTTGAGTCATTGTGATTTTAGTATGAACAATTCGCAAGTTACATAGGCCAAAATTTTTGATACGAAACAAGAGTAAAAGGTAATTCCATATATTTTGTATATTAAGTAAAGACTGATGTTGGCTCGTAGTTTTTCTTTTTTTGAAGGGTTTTTAAGACAAACTTCACAATATTACGATGATTCAACTCGCTTCGACGGCTCTACTTAGCAGCCAAAAGCAACAAGAGGAAGCAGTTGAGTGTTTATGTAATGTATATTTTCTTACTAATAATAGACATCTTGAAAACAAAAGTCTAACGTTTTGACGTATTCAACAATATCAAATTCAGCTTGTGCAGTCAAAGGATATAAACAATGCAGAGGAATTGAGAGACGCACTATTTATGTTTTTTCGGTTGCCGGATATTGCAACATTAGGCGAGTCCGAGCAATTGTTGAAAATGGTTACAAAATATCCAATTGTTCATGATTACATGGAGCAAGATGAACAAGAAGAACTTCAAGAAATGGCGGCTTTGACAGTTTGTTTTTTTTCAAAATTTATACGTTTTTTTTCATATTTTTTTTGTTTGTGAATAATTTGGCTTTAAGGTTTCCCTTTTTGAAACTGCAAACGTTGAACATTTTTGTGTTTTGCTCAAAAAATTTGGTATTGACATATCTTATGTGAAATAGGTTCCAATCAACGACCAACCTATACACGACACAAAAGATAACGTGACCTATGATCCTGAGGACTTAAATGAGGAGGAAATGTATCAATTGGAAGAAGTAAAAGATGTAACAAAGATGAAATTATTTGAAGAAATAACAAACGGAAAAAAAGTGAACGGCATGTGTCAGGGTTGTGGATTACCATTGATGTCTGACAAAGATAAGAGAGGATTAGAAACAAGTAAATTTTGGAAAGGGTATAAACGTGACGTAAGTGGTAGCGAAAGCGGTCACGAATATATTTTCCACAATGGTCTTTGTGTCAAGTTGCGTCGTTGCAAGGAAAGCATTCGCAACGCGGTTTACACTAATGACGGAAGTAAGAAAGAGTGGCTTTCTATCGATTATAGTGGACATGAAAAATTTGTATGTTTATTTCATTTTTATTGCATTGTCCCTTTTTTTTTTTTTTTTGAACATTGAAATGTTGGGACATGTGCCACATGTATATGCGATATTGTAATATGAAACACAACAATATGTTACATTTGATCGGATGGGTTTCTAGCCAGAACATTGCAAACCGGCGTGTTACACCACTTGGGATGAACAATTTGCTCAACAAAGCCTCCGACAAAACATAATTGAATACCGTCGAGCAGTAAAAGCAGCGATGTATCGTGAGTTGGATCTTGTAGTTTCGTGTCTTTGTATTTTGTTGGTTGCCATTGTCGATTTTTAGGGTGTCAAAGAGGAGGAGGGATTGTATTTCATTCGATTCATTCAAAATCCGAGTATAATGCTAACAACACAGAATTCGGACCGCTTTGAAGGAATTCCTCAAGAATTAAAATATTTAGACTTTCGAGAATTTGGAGTACCTTTGTGGGACTTTTTGATTCAACAAGCCCAAATTCGCCAATTCCCCAAGTTTTGGGAATTTTTGACGTTTTTCTCATCTACTATTCCAACTCCAAAAATGTTGGACTTATTGGAGGAATACGGGAACTTTTTATTCCCATTGTATTCCGAAAGAAATCCAGAATTGATGGATGTATTTACAATTGCTGCAGAGGTGTCCATTTATCCCATCCACACGTGCTTGTACATAGCAGCAATGCCTAGTCGATATGCTGGAAAGACATGGTCTGACGAATTGATACGCCATTGGACAGACCATTTTATTGGGATGGCGCGAGCGTTGTTATCAAATATTGAAAGTGAGCATTTGATGGCTGTAACATTAGAATTACCAAGCAATAGTTATTTCCTCATATTATATACATATACATATATATATATTTATATATTTATATTTATACCTTATCGATTTAATATATTCAATCTTTGGCTTTCATATGTGACATCACTAATGAATGTAATATATATGCAAGGACATATAACATACAACAACATTTAGTAAATGGACTAACATGCTTTGACATTGCAATAAATAATGAGATGTTGCAATTCTTGCAAGACCCAAGGATTTCAGCATATGCCACAAGTATGTGGCATGAACGCAAATTAATCCATCCCATAAAACATCTGGGAGATGAGTTGAATTATTTGGATCAACTAAAACGATTAGTTAAAACTCCCGCCAAATTTTATTACAGTCCATCTGGATTCAATATTGTTCGTACTGTTCTCTATTTGGTGTATCTGGCCTTGTTTTGTATTGTTACTTACGAATTGCGATACAATTATCACAATCACTTCAACACTTCGGAAGTGTTGCTTTGGTGGTTCAATATCGGTCTGGTTCTCTTTGTCGTTTATTCCCTTGGCACCAATGTATGTTTTCTTTGTTTGTATATCCATTCTCTTTGAGTGAAACTGTGAACCATCTCGTCATTTTGGCCTTTTCCTTTCAGGCAAGCGGTTTCTTGAAGCGTGAATTGAACATTGTGGACGTGGTTTTGGCGTCTCTGTGGACAATTATTTTTATAATGAGGTTTATAATTCCTGCGGATCCATTGTATCACGAGGTCACGGTCTCAAATACCAATGGAACTGCTGCAACAAGTCAACGTGAGTTTGATGGGCCAAAGACAAGGAGTCAAACCGTTGTTATTGTCTTTATGACATTATGGTCAATACAAAGTATTCTGATGTGGGCCAAAAGTTAATCTTGTTTTTTTTTTTAAATGCATAAATCATCGTGCATGTATTTCCTCATTCTTGCAATTTTTTACAGTTGCATTCTTTTTGCTGCGATTAAGAACGGTGGGACTGTTAATTCGAGCAATTACAAAGATGATCCAGTACATGGCGGTATGTCTTTTTGTGTCGCTCTTCTCTTTTCAACACGAGAAACATCTTACACGGAGCAAAGTTATTGTGCTTCTTTTGTTTGGATATAGAGCTGGTTGATGTTGGCGTTTTTGTTTTGGATCGGAATAACTCTTGCCAATTATTATATCATTGGTGGCGACTTGCCCGATATACCCTTGATCAAAGTTACATCAGTAGCAGAGTATTCCATTCAAGCTATTTTAGGAAAGCAAAGTTGGTCAAGCATTGACTCCACAAATATCTTTTCTCCTCTTCGCTCAGTCATGGTCCAAGGATGGGTCGTCGTCACAGCCATCTTTAGCACATTGATGCTTTTGAACCTGTTAATCGCCACGTTATCCGCTGCATTCAAAGAGGTTCGAGAGATGGCCCAGTTGGAAGTGAACTTTACTCGTGTCAAACAAAGTGTGTTGGTTTCCTCCGAAGTGTTAAGTATCTCTTTTCGAAACAACAAAGTAAAACAGCAATCAATATCCACATTTGTCTTTGAAACTGTCTGTGATGTGACTACTTTTTTAGTTCCTTTATACCGACGCCGTTGAATTACTTTGCACTTGCATTGATGGGTCTGTGGTTCTTGATTGACACGATTGTCACATTAATTTTCCAACGACGACGTATTCTCAATGACTGGGTTAAACAAAATTACACACATTTCTGTTTGTAAATATTTGCTTTATTTTTTTTAGCATACAATTGAAAGAGCAAATAGTAAATACACTAAAAAAATTGCTGAATTTGAAAAATAAATCAGTATTTTTCTCCATTGAATCGAAAAGTATTTCGTGCTGGTGATCGGGTGACCTTCCAAGAGTTGGCTTACAAAAATGGTGAGCCTGTTGTTGAAAACAAGGAGGCCTATGTGCATGGGTTGAGTTGCAACGAAATTGCAATGATCAAAGTCACCAATGATTTAGTCGAGATTCGCAAGCAAAACATCAAAAAGGTCCACAAAACAATATTGACGGAAAGAAGTCGCACAGATCAAACTTCTTGTTTTGCGGTATGTTTGACTATTGGGGGGCAATTTTTTCAAAAATAAAAAAAAATTTGCCAATCACAAACTGAATAGACGAACGAAAGGTTCTATTGCAAATATTGTCGTTTCCAATTTTTAACATCAGACGTCGGATCAGTCGATAATGTACGAAGACTGTTTGCCATCCATGGAAAACTCTTGGATCCTGACGATTTGTCACAGATTAATAATCAAACCGGTGGTATATTACCAGACTACAAACCAAACAAACGAAAAGACGGAGTGGCACAATTATGTCCCGAAGTTTTGTTCAATGAAGGAACTTTCTTTTTCTTTGGCATTTTTTCAAGTTTGCACTGATGAAATCACTTCCAACATAACATTAAAAAATCAAATGTTTGGAATGATAGTGTTATCGACCATTTCTATGCACAGAGCAACGTAGTGATGAATGCGGTCGTGCACAATTTTTAGGCGAAGTCTCTTCTTTTTGGGTGTTTATGGTGGTCATGTGGATCCCTCTAATTTTAATGTTGCTCATTCCAGCCTTTTTTTCTATCTTGGGAGGAGGAGTTTAGTCTTGCTCCATACTTGACTTGTTGGATCTATTATAAAAAATAAGTTGCATAAACAACAAAACAAAAGCATAACATTGACAAATAAAACAGTCAGAAGAAGACAAAACGTCCAATCAACAACAACTTTCACTGGTCAAAGAAAAAGGCAAAATCTCGGCGGTTGAAGGAAACGATTTATATAGGAAGAAGGTCAGAGCCGTGTTTCGTGAAGAAACAAGCCAATCTCAATTTGTTACACAAATTCGCAAAAGGGTGGAGTTGGTAAGAAGAAGATTACAAGATGAAGAGGCGACTGGTCCTCTTACAGATGACTCAATTGCTTTCAGAGCACATCGAAAAGTGAAACGACGCCAAAAATGGACTGATAAAAAAGAACGACAGAAGACGATTAAAAAGATTGGAAGATACTCACAAAGAATTGGTACATCTTTTTTTTTTGTCTCCG
>ASPP01004966.1:0-10483 GCA_000512085.1 Reticulomyxa filosa
GACCTTCTACAGTGGGATTTCTGTTATACGTTGGTTCGTTAGTTGATGATATTTGTGTATATCGAAATGTAGGTCCTACAGTAGGTGAACCCATTTGCTCCACGATTGGTGTTCGTGTTGGTCCTAATGTTGGCATTGATGTTGGCCTGACGATTGTTGATTCGGTTTGATCGAATGTCGGTGATTGAGTTGTACCAATCGTTGGAATTAATGTCGGTTTGGTAATTGGTGATTCAGTATGATCGAGTGTTGGAGATCTTGTTTGGCTACGTGTCGGCGATATTAAACTCGGTACTCCTGTGACTTCACGTGTTGGCATATATACTGTTCCTGCAATAGGCGAATCTGTTTGAACAACTATTGGAAATAGTGTTGGCGTTTGTATTGACGTCGGCTGTGCTGCTGGTATTGGTGCTGCTGTAATGTCAGCTGTAGATCGAAACGTAGGCATGTTTGTAACGTCAATTGTTGGCCTTGGCGTCGGTGCGGTAATTGGTGATCTAGTTTGGTCGTGTGTTGGTCTTGGAGTCGGCTGTGCAACTGGTGTGTCTGTTCGTCCAGCGGTTGGATGTGATATGGGTCTTGTTGTTGGTACTTTGCTTGTTCCAGCTGTAGGCATCGATGTTTGTTCTACAATGGGCGAGTCAGTTTGTGTAGCAATTGGTGATAATGTTGTTCCAATTGTTGGGGTTCGCGTGGATTCAACAGTCAGTGTTGGTGTCGGTGTCTGTGTTGGCTCTATAACCGGCGTTCCTGTTTGGCCAAATGTTGGTGATGCCGTGATGTCAACTGTTGAACCTGATGTCGGTACTTTTGTTTCAAGTGTTGGTGATTGTGCTAACGTCGGCGTTTGGGTTAGATCAAAAGTTGGTGTTGATATCGGATATGAAGTGGGCGTTTGGATTGACTTTGAGGTAGGTGTTTGAGTTGGCTTTGAAGTTGGTCCATGTGTCGAAATTCTTGTTTGTCTTGGCGTTGGATTCTCGGTTGTGGAAAGCTTGTCTTTTGTTGGTGCGTGGGTCTGGCTTGCATCATCAGCCGCTTTATTATTTTATGTAGTGTATTGATTTTGCACAGTCAATACACTTTTTTGGATTTTTTCTTTCGTCTCTCATCTTTTTTATCATATCTAGCTAGCATCACACAAACAAATAACAAATAAAATACCTTTGCACACGGATGTTGCAACTCGAGGTATCAAGTACTCAAGATCCTCAAATATTGGCTCGAGAAAGATGTTGGAAACATAATTTGGATTGGTTGTGTTGAACAAACATTTGAAAGGCTGGTCATCGCCTTGTTGGTTATGCTTTTCAATCATGGGTTCGGTCATGATAACTAAGACTACATCAATGCCATTTTCGAGTAACCAGTCGTTTCTGATTCCATCACAATCTTCCAAAGAAAATTCTATTTCTGTTGCCATCACGAAGACAACTTTTCGGCCAGGTGTGGTTACGTTCATTAATTCAATGGCTCCCATTACAATCGCCACGTCGATATTGGTTGGCAACGCGCGCGAACTCAAGTATTGCGAGCGCCCAATCTTACGAACGATTTGATCAACAGATAGCTCCTCTTCAATAGGAATAATCGAGGTGACATTGGAATCAAACTCCAAATAAGTAAACTTGGGTAATATCGGAGATTGCAAAGTCAAATATCGATAAGTTTGTTGTAAGAATCGTGTTTGCAGATACCAATCATTTGCATGGTCTCCAAAGTATGAGAACGACGCATCTACCACAAAGGCCATTGCGGAAATGTCACAATCAATACGTTTCGTCGGGGAAGCAGTTGGATTCAAAGAAGAAATCATTGTCGGTGTGCGTGTCAATGTTTTGCTTGGTTGTTTCGATGGCAACAGCGAAGGTCCGTTTGTGTGCGATGACACTGTCGGAGATCCAGTAGGTTCACAAGTTTTTTTTTGAATCGTCTCGACTGAGCCAAATGGAATCAAGGCCTGTTCTAGCGCATAACTTGAACATAAGCTACATCTTGTGGAAACCACAGAATGAATTGAAACTTCCCACCATTCAATTCCTTTGCATTTCACGCCAAGAGATGAACATTCTTCCAAGCATTCTTCAAAAAAGCACGTTGTGTTTGCTGCTGTTGCACAATAACTGTGCGACTGTAGACAGGAGCTATTTGATATGGGACTGCTCCAGCATATTTGAGATGTCGGCGACCAAGTAGGGAATATGCTTGTGAGTCCGAACGAGAAGGTGCGTTGCTTGGCTGGACACTGGGCACCTCTGTTTGTCGTCGAGTAGGTCCATTGGTTGGTTCGAAGGTTGACACTCCGTACTTTCGATAATCGGCTGAGTCGTTGGAGGCAATGTTGTGGGACCTAAGGTCGGAATTTGCGTGGTGCATGATCCCTTGCTTGTTACACTGACGGCAGACGAAGGATCCGTGTCAATATACACTTTATCTGCAGATGTGCACAGGTCACAAAATACAAACGCTCGGAACTCAAAGGAAACGTTCCAAAATTCGATGCCTTGGCAATGATGATTTTGCGCACACGCGTTGAGACAGCGAGTGTAAGTGCAATTATCCTCTGCAAGATTCTGACAATAGGGCGACTTGGTGTCTGTACACTTGGTATTCCATTCTCTTTCTCCCCAACAATATGCTGCAGTTGGAGTTGGAGTCGGAGAGGTGGTGTCAGGTTGGGAACTGGGAGTCGGAGGAAGAGTTGTCGATGTGTCATTGCCGCAGTCGGGGATCTCACATTCGCCATAATAATCAATCACCACTCCAAAGCACTCGGCGAGACAAGGATTTGGATAAGTAAAGCCGTCTTGTCCACACACTTTGTCCCACGTTGGACTACAGCAGCATGTCAATGAGGTCGGTGGATTGCTTGGCGCTATCGAGGGGCTGTTTGTATGAACTGCAGCCGGGATCTGTGTTGGATTGTGTGTTGGGTCCCATATTGGGCTTTCCGTCGGATGATGGGTTGGAACTTCACTTAGAATCAGCGACGGACCTTCAGTTGGAGTACGTGTTGGACCAAGACTCGGAGTTTGGCTGGGCGAATCTGTTGTGACATATTCGGTTGGAAATTTGGAAGGACTTCGAGTTAGTTTTGTTGGGGAACGCGTTGGGTTGATAGTTGGCTCCAGTGTCGCTGCGATTGGTTCTTGCGTTGGCTTTTTACTTGGAGACAACGTTGCAAATGCTGCTGGATTAAAAGTAGGAGTATTACTGAGCGTGTGAGTAGGGATAGGGGTTGGAGAATTGCTTGGTTCTGTTGTGGAAAAGTTAAAAACAGCAGGAAGGTCCGTCGTTGGTAAATCGGTATATATTGTGGTTGGCACTGAGGGATGGGATGTCGGTTTGAATGTCGGTGTGGATGTTGGAATTGCGGACGGAGACCAGGTCGGTGTCGATACGCCACCTATTTTGTTCAATGAAAAAAAAAAATTTGCATTGAAATGTCAAAGTGGTATCTGTCTAAAGTATTCACTTTCATTTATTCATCACAAAGTGTACACTTACGACAAATGTACCTGGCAAGCACAATCGTAGCAACAAAGAATGAATACTCTTTTTGCGATCCAAAGTCCCTTCCTCGTTTGCTAAATCTTTGTGCGTAAAGATGCTTGACAAATACTTGGAATTATGGGTGTCGAAGAAACAATACAAATTTTGCTTTGGAATGTCGTCATTCATGATGACAATGACCAAGTCAATTTCCAAAACACTTAGATAAGTGCTTTGGAGTTTTTTGCACCAGTTTGAATGTATCCGCCAGTTTTCATCGGTAATGGTCAACACAATGGTCTTTTGTCTTTCTGAGCCATTTACATACAACTGGAAATCAAACAAGTCTTCAATGGCTTGTTCCATTGCATTCAAAATGTCGTTTGCAACAAAGGGGTCATCGTTGTATAATTCCATCGATCGAATAATGTCAACAACAACATTTGCCTCCAACTTGCTACTCAAATTGTAATCGTTGATATCCAATTGGTGAAATTGCTTTCTGTCAAAATACTGCAAAATCTCTACATTCGGATTGGAGCCAGTCAAATATATTTCCCAATAAAGTTCTTCCAGCAAGAATTTTTGCTCCGAAAACGAGAAAAGAGTATTGGAGCCGGGACCTCCATGTTCGTCTTGAGGATACGCGGATGAGCTGCTGTCCACGACAAAGATCATGTCATCAACCCTACAGTTCGCCCGACCAATGGGACTGAACGTTGGGAGTTTGGTTGGGGAAGCAGTCGGATTGGTTGTTGGATCGGTGGGTGCCATCGACGGATTGGTGGTCGGGGTTGACGTTGGAGAGAATGTCGGTGTAAATGTCGGTGTTGCTGTTGGCATTGCTGATGGGGACACCGTTGGCATCGAGGTCGGCGCTATTGTTGGTACTGCAGATGGTGACAATGTCGGGCTGGCAGACGGAGCAATGGTCGGACTCAGGGTTGGGGTTGTTGTGGGATTGTTTGAGGGCGAGAGAGTAGGCGCAGGAGTTGGAGACTCACTTGGAGCCGATGTTGGATTGGCGGTCGGAGAGAACGACGGAACTTGTGAGGGAGCTGCTGTTGGTGACACAGTCGGGCATACCTGCATTTGAATTCGGGATTGAGGGTCATAGTAGACTCCAGGGTCATTTGCATTCGCATCTAAGCAGTTGCGAGAGCTATCGTAAAATGTCATATACAGTTGGTGCTGGTGTACGTCTACACGAATACAAAGACAACACAGTCAAACATTAATATATGTACCGTTGGCGCAACAATAAACCATAATAGGGTGTATCACATGCGCCCCAACTTCCATAAGCGCCCCAACGCTTACACTTACACGGTCCGAGATCACACTCACTCACTTCTGTACTGCCACCTATAGATTTAAACAAAACATATTCATTTCATTAATAAAGATACTTTTACACTTGCGTTAATTATATAAACATATACATGTTTTTTAAATACCAATGCAGCCAATAAAGTTTGAAATACGCGATGATGAACACATATCGTTGCTTACTGCGTACATGCAAAAAAAAAAAAAAAACCTCGTTGTCTTTGAAATAAAACATGTCAATAAATTGTATTTGCAAAAAATCTAGCGCAAAACTGACCTGAAAGAGATGTTCGTGGACAAGACCGGGAACATGTTCTTGTGTGTGAGCGATGACCAACACCGCAAGTGTTGCGATCACAATTGCCCCAATCAGACCATTGGCTCCAACACATGCAAAAATTTGGAATGGTGATTTGGCCTCCATAGAAACAAGATCTCCTGGATCCGTACATGGCAAAATAGCCTTGAGTTGATGGGGCATTTCCTTTGACCACCAACGACACATTGGTTACCGCATTGTCAAATTGGTCGAGGATCCACGTACTCTAAGACATAAATCATACAACACGTATAGCACAATATCATCATCGCAACATATTGCATTTTTCGAGATTATGTTAAAAGAAGATAAATAATGATATCCTTACCGTTTGGGTTTGATTGATATGATTATAGGGCTCTCCACTCGTCGGCCAGCTTGTCAATTGGTGTATTGTACATTGATTCAAGAGACAATCGCAAGGCAGCTGTAATCGAACAAAATTAATTTTTTCATGAGACGACGGATCATGTTGGACTCGGTATGTGAATGTGGTTTCATCCAAAGTTGGACTGTAGTTTCTGGAGACAAAAGTCAGGTGCCAATTCAAAGCGCTTGGGTTCGTAGGAACTGAGCAGTGTGGCAGGTACTGTGAGATGGTGTTTGTCAATTTTTATCATTTGTTGCTCAGCAAAACAAACATTTTTTTTTTTTAAAAAAAAAGTATATTAATTTGTAACGTACATTTGGAGGTGTCTTGATATCATCACATTCCCACAACTTATTTGGTGTTGGACTGGAAGTCGGTTGGATTATTTGTTCAGGAACAGCTATGTTCGAATTGAAATTGTGTTTTTTTTTTAAAAATGGGGACAATCAGATTTGATTGTATAACAAACATACCGCAAGAAAAATCAATGTCCCATTTCAGATTGTAGCCTAATGGATACGTTGGTATGGTGGATTGCGCGGAGCTAACACCACTGACGTACAGTAATGAGTCCACGTATTGTTGCAACTCTGGGTCATACGTTGCAGAGTCAAACATGGACACTTGTCCAAATGAACCTGCTGTTCCCTTTGCCACCAATGAACGATGCATGATATTTTGAATGTCTCCATTGCTTCCTTGGATCACTAAGTCAAATAAATATTTTTCTTTTGGTTTCAATGTCAATAATTGGTTATAACTCGGCGATAATACAAATGAATAATTTTGACGTGTTACATTGCCTCCCCAAAAAAAAAAAAAAAAAAAATTGCTCCAATTTACTCTTGATAGTCTCTCAAAGAGAAATCGATACATAAGTAATTTCTTACATGTGTAACATGTGTCTTACCTCGTTGTGAAGATGATGTAAAAAGAAGTACTGGCGAAAGTGAGCTCATCACCGTGTTGGCACCAACAGATTTGGCTGTGGTGTTATCTTTCATTTCCCACACTAGCATTGTCAAAGTGACTTTATTGTTCACTTGAAACAATTCTACACTTATCGACGGTGTAAATATTTTTTCTGTGTCATACAGAGTGTTATTTGCCATAACGAGCAACAATCCAAGACGTACGTATCCGTTATTGGACAGGATGTTGCTATTGTATTGCACTGGATACAAGTTCACATCTGAATTGCAGCAGTCTGTTTCAATTTATAGAAATCCATTCCAATTCAATACAAACAACATCAAGCATTAAAAAAAAAAAAAAAATCATATACATATACATGTATATGTAAGTATGCAAATGTGTTATTTTCTCCAGCATTCCATTTTTGCGTAGCAGGACAAAAAAAACACAAAGACTTTTTCCAAGTTTGCCAAAAGTCCATCAAACATGCATGAGATACACGAGAAGAAAATTCTTTTTTTCCCTTTTGAAAAACAAAAAAAGGAAGAGATGAAGTGGAACAAAAAGAGGAACAAAAGTAGATAACACCCACATAAGAACTAACTTATGCCACAGACGAGACTATACAACGTATCCTTCATTTCAATGTCCAATTGCGTGGTTTGGTTCATTTCGTCAATGTACTCGTCTTTGAATGCAAGCAAAGCACTGTTGGGATTCGTCGGGTCGTATTTTAAACACGACAAATATTCCAACCCATTCAAATTGTCATTCAACGAGACCACGACATGACGTGAGCCTATCAATCAGCAATTTCGTATGCATTAAAAAATTAAAGCATTTATTCATTAATGTTTAAAAAAAAAAAATACAACATACAATGTATGCATATATATACTTTTTTTTTTTTCATAACTGGGAAAGTACCAGTATGGATACAAACAAGGATCTTCAGAAGTGATGTCATGAAGAGGAAATTTGTCTGTGATATAGATAGTAACGAGCTCATGCGAAGGAATCCAATTGGAATATATCGGGACCATTGCCTCTTGAAATAACGTTTCTGATCAAAAGGGAGGGGGGGGGGAGCATTGTACAATACAAATATACTCATTTGTTCAAGTTTTTTCTCTGTCCTTGTCTTTTCACCCCCTTTTTTTTTTTCTAAAAAAAAAAAAACAACTAAACTTATTGAAAAATCATCATTGCCACGAATTGTCGTTTCAAACTTGTTGAAGTCAATGACATCCGACCCAAATGAAAAAATGACCTCTCCTTGATCGATAATAAGAGAATTGCGGACTTGAACATTTTTGGCTAAATGAATCGAATGGAAAGCTGCCAGATATGAGGTGTACTCGACCTTGTTTTGAATCCATTCTCTTAATCCGTGTAATAGGGCTGCATCGTTTGCTACTGATGGACTCACATCCACCATCCATACCACATCTACATCTCTCCCGTCGCAAACTGTATTTTATTGTTGTTGTTTTGGTGTGTTTTATTATCGTTGTTTTTGCCTCTTTCCCTCTTTTGTTCCTTCCTCCTCTTTTATAATGTAGTCCTGCTCTTTCTCTTTTCTTTTTGTTCAAATTACCTACGCAAGGCTGCAATGTACTCTGAAAGTTCATCGAACTGCAAGCACCATCCAGGAGGCAATAGTAAGTGAAGGAAACACAAGCAAACCGTCGAACAAACGTGTAAGTGCACGCGTCATGAAAGAGACAAAAAAAAAAACAAAACAAAATCAAGCAATATTTAAAGAAAAGCGATTTCATCACTTAGTGATCTTACTTGCGTTCTGACATGCACTGTGAAAAAATGTTCGAAAACACTACAATTTGTGTGAATCGATAAAGCATGTCAAACAACGCCATTTTCCTTTTCTTGGTGAACCGAGATTTCAAAAAGCGTTTGCAAGAGATTGCTTCCAAACGTACAAACTCTTTGCAAAGAGGAAAAAAAAAAAAAAGACCGCCTTCAACAATACAGATATCAGAGGTCGTGGGCTAGGTTTTGTTGAAGGTGCTTTTAAAATTAGTGAACCAAAGACCCTTGGGAGTTGATCGTGACAACGTTTGCAGCTGCACGAAGGAATTATTCAACAATTCTTTATTCTATACTATTATTACAAGGAACAAAATAAACCAGTAAAACGTAATATAAAAAGTACGTGTCAATTTTTTATCCAAAGTAGCCCATTTTGTTGTGAAAAAAAAAATAAAATAGCATACGTACAAAAGCATCGAAGTCCAATGATCACAAAAAAAATGCTACTAAAGAAAAAAATAGATACAAGCGAGTCTTTCCTTTGCTAATAAGTGAAAAGATCGTTTTTTTTTTCAATATTTTCGTTTTCCAAATCAGTGACCTCTGTCATGGTCAGTTGCAAATTTTTGAGACTCCATCTTGCAAATAGGATGTAAGATTAAGTCCATCGTCCCTTGTGATTATGTGTGTCTGTATTGTCCGAAGAGGACGATAAAGACAAGGAGGTGAAGATGAAGAAGAGCTATTCCAATGAGGAAGCCTATATCCATCAATTCTTCCGAGTCCCTAAAAAAAATTCAATTAATCAAAAATACTAATTAAAAGAAATAAAATAAATAAACAACAAAAAATGACAAATAAACATAAAAAAATAACTCACCCAAATAAGTTTGAAATGTTGTCCATCAATCAAAGGCGATTGCTTTCCCGTGTTATTTGTATGGATGTGGAAAAATAAACACACCAGAGGCGTCATATCTAATGGAGGGCTCTGTGCTCGTAAATAAACCTCCAATATTCGCTTCTTATTGCAATTTGACAGATGTTGCGTTTTGCTTTCCGGACAACAGAATGTTAGTACCGCGTTTCAAATCAATAGTGCACAAAAGCCCAAACACAACATGCAACATATCAATACTGGACGCCTGTTAAAAATTGAAGTGTAGCGCAAAGTGCAGATGCTTCGTTGTGTTGCGTAGACAGCAGTGCTGATTTGTTGCTTCTTTGAACATGGTAAAGCATGCCATGCATTGTAAGATAGTGCTTGAACTGAGACATACACCATTTTTGGAAGATCTTTTCTTCATTAGAAAGATCAATTAATGCTAAAATCCAAGAGTTTTTGGTTTACAAAAAGAAATCAGTTAGATACAAAGCTACTCTAAGTCCTATTAACAAGTCATTATGTCAAAAAAATGTCGATAAAAAGTGTAAATAAAGTTTAATAGATTTACAAAACTGTTAATAATCCCATAAATAATATTCATTTGATAAATTGCTTAAATATATTTTTCCAATACAAGTCAGATCGCTCACACATTACACCGAACATGGTAACTTAAAATTTATTTCTAAGTTTACTCTTAGAACAATATGTTTTTTTCCGTTTTTTGGAAAAAAAAAGCTTGCCGCTTTTCGACAATATGGAAAATTCATGTATTTTCCGTCATACCTCCAAAACCTTGAGCTGTTCTAGCTTTATTAATGTAAGCCAGCAACACTGTCTAAAAATTTTTTCTTGTTTAGTTTCTTCTTTTTTTTCAAAACAGAACAAAAAGGAACGAAAAAATGAAAAGTGGAATATTTAATTGTAAGTAATAAAGATCTATACTTATTTGATGTTGACTTGCTCAATCATCACCAAGAAATCATATTGAAAAATAAGTGGTTTGAAAATCGTTGTCATTATACTTAAAAATCATCATTTAATAGATAAAATAATAATCGAAATTAGTGATAACTCAGCTTCATTTTGTTTCAATTGATTCGATGCAGAACTTACAACATATTATGTATATGACACTCAATACTATCTAAAGTTGCGAGAAGTGTTGTCTGCCGAGACTAGAAACGTTTTCTAAAATATGAGTCTTTAAAAAAAAAACAATGAAAAAGTTTATTTATATTAAAAAAATGACAATGTGTGCATGTGTGTATGGGGTGAGTAAAGAATCCGTTTCAACAGCAATAGACGTTTATAACTTAGTGAGTGGTCGCCACTGAAAAGTTGTTTCGAACATTACACAATAACAAGACTGAGAAAGTGCTTAACAGATGATTTTGCA
>ASPP01004988.1:0-10157 GCA_000512085.1 Reticulomyxa filosa
AAAAAAAAGGGACTGTAAAATATTGGAATTGCTTGGGTGAAAGTAGCTGTTCAAACATTGAGTGGGATTGCAATGGCATGTGTACGCTGCATTGCAAAAATTGGATGGGATTGGCAGGTGATAGTTGTGAACATATGCAATTGACTTGTCGTGACAAGAGCGTCTGTCGCTTTCCATTATCACGCATGCGCTCAGAAGATGATAGTACCGTCGCTGACGACAGCAATGTATTTGGCGTTTACCGATGTGAGCCAACAGCCGATTGTCAAGACAACACAGCAGCAGCAACGATAACGAACACAATAACAACCCCACTATCACACGTTGAGTCAACGCATGCCATGTTTCGTCGCTTGCAACAAGTGACCTTTCCTCCGACATATTCCCCTACCAAAGCTCCTGTTTTTTCTCCAACGAATTCTCCTATCACACCCACGACTCAATCTCCCACAAAGGCGCCTATTCGCTTTCCAACAAATTCCCCCACGCATTCCCCCGTCAAACATCCAACCACTAGGCCTACAAAAGCACCTACTCGTACTCCTTCGAATGCACCCGTGCATTATCCAACCGCTAGGCCCACAAAAGCACCTACTCGTACCCCTTCGAAGGCGCCCGTGCATTATCCATCAAGAGCCCCCGTGCGTCATCCTTCCAAAGCCCCGACGTATTCCCCTTCCAAAGCCCCCATTAGATCTCCCACCAAGTCTCCGACGCGTCGTCCGACCAAGGCCCCGGTTCCGACTTCTTCGCCAACGCCTTTTCCGACCAATGCTCCAACCAAACACCCCTCGAGGAATCCGACCCATAGTCCAACTCAAAGGCCCACTGCGCGCCCGACTAGTCGACCATCGCGACATCCAAGCAAACAGCCAACCAAGCCGCCGTCGAGACACCCGACCAAAAGCCCGTCGAAACAACCATCAAAGCAGCCCACAAAGTCACCTACAAAGCCACCGACAAAGCCACCTACAAAACAGCCAACGAAACATCCCACAAAGCCACCCACAAAACCTCCAACGAAGCCACCTACGAAACAGCCGACGAAACAGCCAACGAAACAGCCCACGAGACATCCAACGAAACAACCCACAAAGTCGCCCACAAAGCCACCCACAAAACCGCCGACGAAAGCTCCAACCCATCGTCCATCAGGAGTTCCTACCAAGCCTCCGACCAAATTTCCTACTCATCATCCTACCAAAGCTCCAACGCGTCATCCAACTCAACCACCGACAAGACATCCGACGAGACATCCGACGAGACATCCAACTCGACACCCAACCAGACACCCTACTAGACATCCCACTCGACATCCAACAAGACACCCAACCAGACATCCGACTAGACATCCAACACGACATCCTACTCGACATCCAACAAGACACCCAACCAGACATCCGACAAGACATCCGACACGACATCCTACCAAACATCCGACCAAACCTCCAACGCGACATCCAACTCAACCGCCGACAAGACATCCAACAAGACACCCAACCAGACATCCAACAAGACATCCAACAAGACACCCGACAAGACACCCAACAAGACACCCAACAAGACATCCGACAAGACATCCGACAAGACACCCAACAAGACATCCAACAAGACACCCAACAAGACACCCAACGAGACATCCGACCAGACATCCAACAAGACACCCAACAAGACATCCAACGAGACATCCAACAAGACACCCAACGAGACACCCAACCGGACATCCCACGAAACATCCTACAAAACCGCCGACACGACATCCGACACGAAGTCCCTCCAGACACCCAACAAAAGCTCCAACCAAACCACCAACAAGACACCCCACCAGACACCCAACCAGACATCCTACTCGACATCCAACAAGACATCCGACCAGACATCCGACCAAGCATCCTACCAAACCTCCGACCACAGCGCCGACTCGCAGCCCCACTCCAGCGCCGACCTTTATACCCACTCCGTCCCCTACGCTGCAACCGAAGCTCTATACCAACGAATTTGTGATGAAGATAACCGTCGACAAGGTGTTAGCGGATGTGACGTATCAGGCCTATTGGCGACGGGCACTATTGCAAGCCTCGATCAAAACGTTTAAACTGACCCCGGCCAAGGCAGCGCCATTTTTCTCTTTGATACAATTCAATTATATCATCATTGTCAGCTATGTGGTGAGTAACCAGACGACGTCCTCGCAATGTACCGACACAACCAATCAAGTGACTACCAAACAACTGCTCGCAGAGTACTTTAGTTGGGACACATATTTCAACATCCCAGCCATTGATTGTCCTGGAACCAATTTGAAAATTACCTATCAACTCAGCAATTTTGTCGCTTTCAACGATGTCAAAACCATGTCCGGAGATGCCTATGTTTTGCAAGTACTCCGCAAGCAACTTGGCGTGACATCACCAGGAATTGCCTCCATTACAAATAGTACTGGTAATGCTTTGTCCACACTCTCAACTTAAAACACACATATATATATACATATATATGTATACACATATATACATATTTATCTATATATACAAACAATACGTATATACGTTATGTACAAAAAATAGAAGTAACAGCTGAACTGCAATGGTACAATACCAGCATACTCGCGAAAACATATAATACGTCAACCTACAAAACGTCACTGCGAAGTAACATTGCAAGTGCATTGAGTCAACTCACATCAAATTCGGTGGGCAATAACGATGTAAAAGTCGGAACAACCCCGGGACTCACGTCGTTGCCGACATTGCAATGCAGCTCTGTCGCGCCAATGCTACTATCGGCGAAGCTCTTGCAAAGTGGAAATGTGATTGCATTGACGTTTGACAAAAAAACCAATTATGCCGGCTTGAATAATGGCAACTTTGATTGCAAGCTGGTGTTCAACTCAGCGACCCTCTCTTGGTTGGGAGACACGTCATCCCCAAGCGGGGGTGGTGGCAAGCAACTTTGCTCTTGGCAATCCGCCACCACCTTGCTCATTCTACTCGGCAGGCAAAACTCGTTGGTCATCGGTTCATCCACCGTGCAAATTTTGACCGACACGATCGGAATTGACTGCAGCAATGTGTTGAAACAAAGAGATTCAACCAAGCTTTTAGCCGTAGGTGAGACGGCCAGATATACATTACACACACACACATACACACATGTGTATAACTTGATTATATACCGCTTATGTTGCATTTGCGTCCTATACAATAATCTGTACTTTATGAAGAAGACAGAAGAAGGGGAAGGGGTGACTGAGGAAAAAAAAAAAAAAAAATAACAACAATAACAAAAAAAAAAATAAAATAAACAAAAAACAGTAACTGGACCAAGTTCGTATCCATTGGTTCAAGCTCGCATCTCGGGGTCAACATACATATCGAACTGTGATGATGTGAATCTATTCGCAGACAGTTCATTGGGAGGAGCAGGAAAGAGTTTGCAGTACTCGTGGAGTGTAACAGACGGTAGAACATTGACGAACTTGGATGACACATTGACACAGAATGATATCGCATTGGATGAAAAAGCGCTGCATGTGAGCAACGCGTTAGTCTCATCGCATTCAGTATTGTGGGTGAGTCTGACTGTGACCAATTGGTTTGGCTCTCGAAACACCACTTCCATCACCGTCATTATCGCGAACAATTCCTACGCGCCAACCGTTTACGTGGACGGAGGCATCTACCACTACCACGTCTTGTATCCCGAAAGAAAGGACATTGATTTCGCGTCGCTTTCTGTCCAAGTGTCTTTTTCGAGCTGTGATCAAACCGTGTCCAACAATATCGATGTGCCTCGTATTTCATGGCAAAGCATCACAGTTTGAAAAAGACATAATATATGTACACATATATATACATATATATGTATATGTATATGTGTGCATAAAAAAAAAAATTATATATGTGTGAATTGGATAAACGTAATAGTGGGACGTCATTCCAAGCGATCGACAATGGAAAAACGACAAGTTTGGCCAAGGAGAGGCCCTTAACTTACATTCACTGAACGTGACAACCACCAACGTGACGACGTTGTTTGTGCCGGCGGGCGAGTTGGACTACGCGACAAGTTATGTGTTTGCAGTGACGGCAACGCATCCAAAGAACCAATCGATATCGACCACGGAATACATGTCTCTGACCATATTACCACCGCCAGTGACGTACGCCGGAGGCATTCAGTACTCGGGTGTGTACTTCAACTCGAATATCACATTGTCCGCACGGTCTATCTTCAACTTCCCTGCATACGTGACTAACGAAAACGTAGCCGAGTATTACAACATCAAATGGAATTGCACGAGTGTGGACTGGCGGAGCGTACATCACTACTGCGAAGATATTGTGGCCGGACAGGAGGACCAGTTGGACAACTTGATCGAAGCAGGTCTGTTGGACGGCGGAAGCAATTACACGTACACAGTGACAGTGTGGGATAAGCAATACGACATGACGACGACGGGCACGATGTTGTTATCGCTGACGCCTTACGTGGAAGTGCTGCACGGCGGCATACAATTCGAGGCGCCCAACGCATTGGCCATCCCGGCCATCAACGCTATCCACGACCGCACGCGAGTGGAATTGTCCAACGTGCTTTGGAACAATGGCGCCGATAACGTGAATTTCAAGACCAGCAGCAGTCAATGTGCGAGCTTGATCAACTACGTGGATCAGACCAACAATAAGGCGTACATATCAATGGCGACCAACGATTGGGCCGAATGTCCATTGAGCTATGGATCATTCAACACTATTACATATTGGAATTTGGTGCGGCCCAACGCCTATTTCCCGTTCGTTATTACAGCTTCGGTGAACGTGCTGGTCAATATCCCGCCTTTGGGCGGTCAGTGCAGTCTCGTCGCCACGGGGTCGAGTGCATCTCCGCCGTATGTCGCGTTCGTCTCGCAGTTTGCAGTGTCGTGCGACGACTGGAGCGTCGCGTACGTCGACGAAAATCGCTATTGGTATGACAATCCCTACACGGCATATGTGGAATACTCGGTGTGGGTGGTGTCGTCTCAAGCCTCTCCGCAGTGCGCGCTTCTGTGGAACTCCACGACCAATACCAGCATCAGCAACGAGGCAATTCTGTCCACGTGCGAAGCCACCAAGGTGGTGGACTGGACTCTGGCCAACTCCGATCTCGAGTTTGTGCTGGGCGCTGGCAAGTTCTACCGTTTGTACAAATCCGAGACGTCGCTACCAAAGCCACGTCCGTGTATCATTTGAACGGGCCGCTCAATGTGATCATGCCCACTGTCCAACAGACGCTGACGGTGAGCGCCGCGACTATGAGGAACGTATACTTTGGCTTGCGACAATGGGATCGCTACATGGACGCATTGACGGCGGTCATGTACTCACTGTTCAATGACACAACTGCCTTGCAACAAGTGTTTAATCTCACGGCGGTGCCCTCGCGAGTTGTGTACTCCAGCAATCTGCCCTGGTTCGTAAACTGGCTGAACGAGTTAATATTTTGGATTGATCACGCGCAGATAAAGACACCGTCGCGTGCGGGCGAATTGGTGGACGTCATACACGTGATGATGAGACTGTATTTCATTGAAGGCGGCACCAGCGTCGATAGCTCGCATTTGCAATTGACCGATTTGCAGACGCTGGTCGACACGTTGCAACAGGTGCTGCGATTGTATTCGACACAACTATCCACGTATGAAAACGTTCGAATTGACCGCATTGAGAAGCTGCTCGACACCATATCGATCTTGCTCGAACAATGCCTCGCAGGACAAAAGGTCAATTCGCTTGACTCCAACTATGCGTATTTCATGAACTCGGTGTTCTATTTCCTTCAACAATGCGGACTGAACGCTCTGACCGATGGCGTACCTTTGCAATGTCTGGAGTTTGATATTTCCAAAGATCAAAGCACTAGCAATTATCCATTCGACGCAAAAGTGCGTGTGAGCAAGGCCAATGGAGATAACTTATTGCAATGCAATCAACACTGCAGCTCGACCAATACGAACAGTCGATTGGACTTGGATGCCATTGACTTTGTCTGGCCCGATCAATGGGTGTCTAAAGACAACACGGTTGTGTCCGGAACTGATTTAACTGCAATTGGTGTTGAGGATGTTTCTTGTGTTGTGTTTGGATTGTCCGGAACCACCTTTGACCCAACTGTCAGTTCTCCAATTCTTTCCTTGGATTTGTTTGATACCACGAGTCAAAGACCTTCCTCTGGAATTGGCCTTTCCTCCAAGAGCGCTTGTAACGCCTTTGAAATGTCATGGACTGTTCCCGGAACAAGCTTGACCACATCCCTGGACTTGGCGCAGGAATACACGGTGCCCGAGTGTGTGAGCTACTATTTCAGCGAAAAAGAAAACAATTCGATCGCGTGGACAAGTCAAAAATGTGGAGTTGTGATCTATGATCACAACACCACGCAATGCGCATGCACGCAATTCAATCTCTTTAGTGTCAAGCAAAGTTCCTTTGCCACATCGTACTCTGCAGAAACGTTGACAAATTCATTGTCACTGCAAAGCCAAATTCTGGCGGCGAACCCGATCCCCTTGATCGTGGCACTGCTTCTAGTCAGTTGCATGTTGGTCGGTTGGTATCTGTTGGAATGGATATGGAAGCAAGACTCGCTCCCGATCTTGGCATACACGGACAGCATCTTCCCAGACATACGCAATGAAATGTACGAACAGACGACATTGAAACACGTGCTGTCGACGCTATTTTCACCGGACGTGGACACAGTTCGAAAGGGCGTGACAATATGGTGGCATACGACACGAGAGTATCACTTGTTTGGAGGACTGTTCCTCGCTCGACGACATAGCAATTTGACGCGATCCGAACGGCTGCTGTTCTTTGGCATCTTTGTGGTGACCATGTTCTTTTTGGCGATGATGTTTTTCGCAACCAAAATGCAGTCGATGTTTGGCGGGACATTTTGCAACATGAGCACATACGACGTGAACAAAGACAAAGGGTGCACGGAGACGTGGATGATGTTCATCTTCAGCTTGGTCTCGTGCATCCCTGCTTATTGGATGATGGGCTACTTTTTATTCGTTCGTCCCTTGAGTCAATCCTTTGGTGACCGAGTCTTGGAGGACGCAGTCGACCGTGTTCCATCAGAATTAACCCCTCCACAATGGGAACGATACAGCTCCATTTTGACATTGGCCAAACTGCTTTGGAACACTGCCCAATCCTTGAAAACGCAGCTCTTTCCAGATCAAGCGCTCACACTGCAAAACCAAACAGCACAAACGCAATCCGATGCAAAGGGAGATGATTTGTCTCAAGATGGTCCAGCGACGTCCAGGCAAAAATCACAGAAAAGCCTGCAGGTTTTTTTTTTAAAAATAAAAAAAAAAAAAACTCCCTTTTATTTATTTATTAAATATAACTTGTATTGTATCAAAGAATTTGGAAACGTCATTACATCTGCAATCCCCTGGCCCACTCGAAAAGACGCAAACCCAATCCAGCGGCTTTGGCCGGCAATTGGGCGACATCACGCAGGGCTTGCAAAACGACTTGAACGTAGTCGTGGATGCTATCAACTTTGAAGAAACAGGACAGGCTTCCGCGGACTTGATTCGACGAGAAACCCTGTGGGAGAGATTACGAGTTTCGTCTGTTCATTTGTTTGTTTTTTTGAAATTGAAACAACTGACAATTGCAATAACAACAAATACGATATGAAATATGGTGTGGGGGGGGGGGGGGGAAATATTTAGGGCAAAGCTCCTTCGCGACCATCGAACACAGCACCAAGACCGATGCTACCGAAGCGAGCAACGGCAGAAGCAGTAGCGGACAAAGAGGAAGACAGCGACGAGCATTCGGAGGTGGACGAAGAAAAGGCGGACGTGTACGTGACTCCTGGAGGAGATGACAACGACAACCAGGACGAGGCGGAGGAAAAGAAGGAATTGACCGACGAGCCGATGGCTTCGGTGAAGCTGCAGCCCGTCCATTCCAACAGCAACGTCCGCACAGCAAAGAACGGGACATCGACCAATAGTGTCGACTTGAAGCTCGACCTTAACTCCAAACAACAACAACAACAACAAGATGACGATGAGTCGAGTGACGAGGAAGGATTAAAAGTGTTTACACCAAGGACCAACGATGAGCGCAACAAACACATTGAAAAAGCCGTGGAGCTGATCGACAAGTTTGGATACACCGACGAAGAGGCTATGCGCAAAGCGGCCGAGTTTATGTTAGCCGAGCGCATGCGCATTAAACGTGAGTTGGAGTTGCTCGAAGAGAGGAAGCGCAAGGAGTTGGAAATGCGTTTGGCGGCCATGTCTCCGGAAGAGCGAGAAGACTACGATCGCAACGAGCGACAAAAGAAGATAACACTCGAGCAACTGAACAGCATGTCATTGCTATCAGTCCAAATCCGCGAGGCCGAATTGACACGTCGCAGATTGCTGTTCCAAGAGTATCCACTGCCTCATCGCTGCAAACGCTGCGGTCTGACCGTGACCATTGTCTATGTGCTGCTTATGCTCCTGATTACAGTCATTCTTGGCTTCAATCTGGGCAATTCGAGCACCACTGTCACCATTCAATCGAGTCAAACGACCTCCAGCAGCGCTAGACGCTTAGCTGCAGTCGACAATCAACACGTGTCTGTGGACATATCGGACACTGCATTTTCGGACACACTGACCAATTCGCAATGTCAGTTTGTGAGTACCGAGGATCGCATCATCGCGGCTTTGGCGTCGGCGTACTCTGGCGACAGCAGCAGCAGTAGCAGTGATGCGTATAGCAGTGACAAGAATAGCGGGACGAGGAAAGACGAAAAGAGCAAGACGAACCAGGCTGTCAAATGGTTGTGGACAAGTATCGTCGGTGTGATCATTGGCACGTTCCTTTGGCAGCCCTTGCTCCTTTGGCTCGTGTCATGGACTTGGGCGACGTGCAACAAGAAGCACGAACTGGCCCATGGTCTCAACAATCTGTGCTGCGGCGTTGCACAGTTGTATAAACACACACGCGTACGTGTATTTGCCGAGCGCTATCGCGACCCCACCGAAGACTTTACCCCTGGCGAAATCTCATCGCTACTGTTCCTCAAAGATAAGGAAATCGATCGCGCAAAACTGGCCGAACGAAGGCGTCTCAAAATCACCTTGGATCGCGACGGAAACATTATCAGATATCGCGAATTGAATGTGTCCAGAACCAGTCGCTCCGTTCCGTATGCGGTCAAGAAGGTCGATCTCACCACTAACAGCACGGAGAAGGAGACAAAACAACCGAGCGGAGAAGAAGGAGGCACCTCCAATCCAGCGCCGAGTGTGGAAATGAGACAGTATTATGTCGTGGAAATTGATGCGTTTGCCATTGAGTCCGGCATGCTCGATATTCAGAAATCAATGAACATAAAGGAATTGCAAAAGAATGATGACAATGAGACCAAGACAAACGGCTCTGGCAACACACGTGGCAGCGCCTTGGACCATTTGTCCGCGACTGTGCCCATCATCCCTGCTGGACACAATCGCGAGTTCTTTTACAGCTCTCAGCACTTCTTGCTTCCTGGACTTGAAATGTTCGCCCTCACCCAACAGCAAATCATCGAATGGCTCCCCTACATCAAACTCAAGTTTATTGACAAGAGCAAAGCCCATACCAAACTCAAATCCGATAGTATACCTGTTACGTGTTCATCTATTTGCTTTTGTTTTAATTGCTTGTGTGTATGTATGTATGTGTGTGTGTTTGTTTGTTTGTTCGATGGTGCAACCAGTTGGTATTACTACATGGTGACGACCCAGCGCCGTCCTCGAAGAAATCCACAGTTCGATTGACAACTAATGAACACGATGCCAATGACAATGCAGATCAAGACAGTAGCAGTGGAGGTGATGAAAACGCGGCCAGTGCGCCAGCTGATCCAAATGCAAATGTGCAGATGGTCAGTTTGTCTTCAAACAAAGGCAGTCAACCCGCTGCAGCCAAAGCCAATGTCAATGCCAACGCTAAAGCCAATGCTAATGTTAATGCCAATGCTAATGCCAATGCTCCAAAGACATTTGGCGGAAAGACCATGGAGGAGATTATTGCAGAACAACAGAGAATGTACCAACAAATCCAAAAGCAGCAGCAAAAACAACAGCCACAGCAACAACAAAAACAACA
>ASPP01004994.1:0-12777 GCA_000512085.1 Reticulomyxa filosa
AATTCATTTTATTGTTTGCATGCGCAAATAAAATTCTGTTCAAAACAAAAGAAAGAATAAAGTGCTAAAATAAAAAGAGTTTTAAAAGTGTGGTCCATGTCTTAATCAAGTTTTGTATACAATTATTACATGTGGAGAATGAGCTAAAAAGGTTGACGAATGTAACCACAGTACTTCCCTCGATGCACAAGTATACGTATCCCAAAGTAATATGACGTCATCTACAGGTACGCCGTGGGAAGCTAGGACAAATGATCTTCATGACCTTTGTCAAGACACAGATAAAGTGCATTTTCGATGTCGCTCAGAATAAATCATCAAAATATGCTCGCTTATAACCCCATTCCACAAGAACTACCCATGTCTGGACCATCTTACCAGTTCCTTCTATACTTTAGTGGTACTGAACATGCCACTGTCTCTTCTATTGCGTTTGCTCCTTTCTGACATTTTTTTTAAAAAAAAATTTGAATTAGTTGTAATCTTAAATGTTCCAGGTGATTAATGATTTTTTTTGTATACGTTGTTTAAAGTATGTTAATTCATTGTACATTCTTTTTCAATCAGTTGGATCACAATTAAAGAATATCTCATATTTTGCTATCTTCACTTATTTCAATCGATCAGTTTAAATATGAATATGAATTAAATATATTTCAAAAATGTGAAAATATTTGAAAAATAACAATAGCAATAAAAACACAACCATTTGCATCATGGCAACAACAGCAAATCACACAACAATGCTAAAAAGAAAAAAAAACAACAAAATATGGAAGACTAATGTGTTCGTGTTGTATCGGATTTTCATTATCGAAGGGATTGAATAGATAACAACATTGCACAATTTTGTATATTGTCTTTCATTTCCAGATTGTTTGTGTGCGCGTCGGTATTTAATTTGCTTCTACTGGTGCAGCAACAACACGCTTTGCAATATAGATTAAATCCCAATGATAACGATGATACAAGCAAAAGTGTCTTTGGCAGCAGCTAATGCAATAAGCGAAGCAAAAGAGGAGATACATAATTGATACGATTGCAATTCCAAGATTATATTATAATATCAGCCTTATCTCAAATACCCATGACAAAATAGCGACGAAACGGGGCCAATCAAAATGACAACCAATTGGAAAGTAGTATTTGTGGTCTTTGTGCTTATTCACATTTGAATACAATGCTTTGATCATTGTACAATGTGTTGAGCTGTTGGTTTGTCTCTGGATATAAATGGGATTGACATTGCTTCGACGTGGAATAATGGATAGTATTCGTGTTTGCAATGGCAGGGTTGTTCGTACATTTGGTGAAACGAAGTGGCCATTGAAAACGCCAATATTACCACAATGACGAGATATGGTATTGAGATTATGAGAAAGACGATAATTGCTTTCTTGATTCGGATATCGTCTTGGAAAAGATCAACTAATCTTTGTTTAATTGAATTGAGTGATACTACCAATATTATTGTTTCACAATCCAATCTCTTAATGTATCTTTTCCATTCATATTATTCGTTGATGTTGTTGATATTATTTATCATGGAGCGATCACTATTTTATTATTTTCTGGATATCGTTTGCATACGAAATTTTTCTTTGTAGTTTTCGTGGATCTTTCACTCTTGCCAAGACAGCAATATTTGCTTCAGAATTTTTGCGCGTATCTTCTTCTTCTTCATTTGCGATATCATATCTTCACTATTTGTGAACTTGGCATCTTCTAGTTATTGTAAAAACAAAAATAACAAACAACAAATTAATACAAATTGTTTAGAAAGAAAGATCCAAATAATCAATGATTTTTAACTTCAATCGTCTTTCAAAAATATTCGAATAATATCCTGCCAATTTTACTTGACTGCATGTGTAATACTATTTTAATATTTTCCACCAAATGGACACCAATTGTATCTTGAAATGTTTGGATGCATCTTTGGTATGTCGACATCTGGGGAAGATCACAAATCATGCAAAGGAAGGCGGCCAATTATTTGGCGATTATGTGCATTGCTGACTTGGAGTGAATTGAATGAAAGTATTGGAATGCCGTTGTGTGATTCAAGTAAATAACATTTCGTTGCCATTTATGTTTCATTGCCATAAATTCATCCATAATCACTTACGGTCTTGATTAGACACATGGCAATACTTTTAGGAATTTGTTGTATTGACACTTTTCTCACATTACTGCTGTATTCTCTTGACAAGTAAACTTCTTGCACGATCATCGTAATCTATTATCTTTCTTGATATTACCCATATACTATTCGTCGATTTTTTTTCCTATGTTCTTAGCATAATCTTTTTCTTCTTTTTCTTCTCTTTCTTCTTGTTTATTTTGCTCTTGTTCTTCATGTTTTTTCTTTTTCTTTTTCTTTTCTTTTTTTTCTTCCTTTTCTTCTTTTTCTTGTTATTGTTCTTCTTGTTTTTCTTGTTCTCCTTATTCTCATTGTTCTTGTCCTTCTTGTTCTTATTCTTGTCTCCTTCATGTCCTTCTTCTTTTTTTCTTATTTCTTCTTGATCTTGTGCTATTTTTCTTTCATTTCAAACCTAAAGTAATCATTCTACAATGAAAGTCCAAGCGCAAGTTATCTTTAGTAAGACATATACAATAACTCAAAATATGATAAACAAAATATACCTTCAAATATAGCACATTATCTATATATTGGTAGCCATCGTGGTGCATGCTGTCTTCATTATTATTTTTTTATTTTTCTTTATAAATGATCTTTTTTTTTCTTTTTTTCTTTTTTCTTTCTTTTTCTGTTTTTTTCTTTTTTCTTTTTCTTTCTATTTTCTTTTCTATTTTCCTTTTTCTTTTTTCTATTCTTTTTTTTTTTCCTCCATTTTCCTTTCTTTTATTATTTTATTTTTATTAATCCATTTTTTTTAAATAAAGGTACGTACATATGTTTTTTTTTTTGGATGGGGAATTCCTATTTCTTTACAAACAACCACATTATTTGATATAAGTATATAATACATAAATATAAACATATGCATACTTTTTTCGCTCCTTTCGGAGACGGGGCGGATTTCAACCCCGATTTTTTTTTCATTTTTTTTGTGTGTGGAAGTAGAGGAACCTATAGAACAAAGCAAACAACATTTAAATATATCAAAAAAAAAAGGTAATAACACAAACCTATTGTTCTCCTTTCGGAGACGGGGTTGGTTTCTACCCCATGTTCTTTTTTTTCATATTACAGCGCGGTGTTCTATTTGCACACATACATACAATATATATCATAAGTTAGATTTATAAAGAAAAGATTTACATTACCATGTGCATCATTTTGTAATGCAATGCTCGCAGTGCCATTTGTTATCAGCTCCTCCAATTCAATAATTTAGCGCATTACTTATATATCTATGCTCCATACGTATTCCTATCCCAAGTCACAACAACGTGACAATTTATTATTGCAACAACAATAAAAAAATAAAGGTAACTTTGTAATACCACATGATATCAGCGACATTTTGAACTGGACAGTAACTTGGAATTGTCTGCATGTGTAATGAGTTATGATTTGCACAATGTTTTGATTAGTAGCGATGTTTGGACAAATAGTGGCAATTGTTGGAGGAGTAATGGCACAGTGTGGAGATAATGATTGCGTTTGTAATGATGGTGTGCATGTCCATGAGTATAGATATGGCGCATGTAAGTGTAATTGAAGGCAAACGCCTTTGTTGAATGAGCATTTATTTGCACAAAAGATGATGAGCATCACGACCGACTCGATCGTCAGATGCGTTATGCTCCAACCATCCCATTTGCGCAAATAGCGCTCAATCATTCAAATGCATTAGCCTAGAAATTGGGCAATAGCGACGCTTTCAATCACAATTTGTACCAGCAATTGCAGCCAGTTGACAATGTGTTAAAGCAAGCATCGTCATTTGCACTGCCCCACTTACAAGTTGCGTCGCATAATCGCAACAATTTTTTCACTGCACTATCGTCAGATATGTATATACAATTTTTTGTTTTATTGTTTTTTTTTTTAAAAAAAAAAAAAAGAAGAAAAAAAAAGTTAACATTGCAGAATTGGACGGCATTGTAGAATTGACGTTGTTGGCATCGATGGTATGATGACTTTTGATATGACACCGGACTGCACAATCATTTGAAATTGACTAGCCTTTGAATTGAATATTGAGACCCGGAAAGATAAATTTGCCATTGGTGTTGATACGGGTCGACATTGTAGATAGAATAGCTGATTGCACAATACTATATTTGAGTCTGATTGTCGGCGCAACATGAATTCATCATTTGATATTGATATTCTTATCATTACTTGATTTTGCCATCTGACAATGTAATTCTATTTATTTATTTTTTTAAAATTTTTAAAAATTAAATCAATCATGTATGCAATCCCTTCTCTATCTTAATATATTTGCTATAAATAAACCTCCCCTTTTTTCATAGATCTTTCCATCACTATCATTTACCTGTGTGACACTGTCTCGAATGCTAATTTGTAAAAAGTCGACGAGATAACCAAAGCCAATTGTAGCATATTCATGGACTGCGTTTTGATAAACAAGTTCTTGGACATTTTTATATTGGCCAGCAGCGTGCTAGGGGAAAACGTATACTTCCGTTTTCTAATATCATTAACCCCTCGTTGGAAATTTGCACATCTGATAAAATTGTCAATTTGTAGATTTGTGCAAAGTGCAAATATTTCCACGTCTTCAATGCCCACAATCCTTTAATATAGTAATTTAATAATGCGTTCCATAACGTTGCAAATATGACCATATTGATTTGATAATTCGAGTGTGTTTGTCCTATCGTCAAATTCTTGCTTAAGTTGAATATCACAATAGTTCCACTTGTCACCACTAAGGATGCATTTAATACATGCAATGCCATCAATACCAACGACGCTTTCATGCTGCTACAAAATAGCCAAAGTTCTTCACTCGATACTTTCTCTTCCGTTTGTCCCCTCCAAACAAAAATAAAGGCAAAAGAATTGTATATTATATTACAGATATCTTTGCATTTTATATTGATATGTCGAAAGAATCACTTTTTTTGCAAAATTACAAGAAATTGTTAGCACTTTCTTCAAAAAAAAGAAAAATTTTGCATCAGCTACAGAAAGGATACTACAAACAAAATTGTCTTGATACAATTTAGCTTTTTCTTTCTTTCAAAGGTGACAAATTAGAGTATTTTATTTGTAATTTTTTAAAAAAACTGTAATACTTGTCATTTTTTTTTTAACAGTTTATTATTGAAAAACTTGTGAAATTGTACAAAAACTCCACTTGACGAAAAAAACTCTCGCTTAAACAAAAACTCTTAAAAATTTCTAACAAGCCCCTTCATCAAAATTTTTCAGCATTTCAGAGGAAAAAGTCACCATGAGTGGCCAAATAGGAGCAGAAGAGGATCTTTTTAACGAAAAAAAAACCAACAACGGCAAAACGCAAAATGAAAACGAACAATTACGTTTAGCCAAAGAAAAACTGAGGCGATACTACCAATCACAAGATAAATTGGTCCCATTATTCGATGATCCTGAACAATCCATTGACACGTGCTACACTCGATTGGCTCTTTTGATCCAGCAACAATTTCAACAACAAAAAGATAGAATGATCGACAATCAAGAAAAAGAAAAAAGCGAAGAAGATAAAAAAAATCAGGATTATAAAGAAGAAAATGGAGAATGGCCAAATTCATTAAATTGTTCATTGACCTATAGAAATCAAACGAAAGATATCGAATTACAAGATATTTGGAATGATAGACAAAAAGGATTTAAAATATGTCACATTAGTATCCAAGGAAAGGCAGAGAGTGGAAAAAGTGTGCTCTCTCAAAGAATTGCATATTTGTGGGGAAATTATCAAATGTGGAATCATCAATTTCAGTATCTATTGATGATATTGAATAGGTTATGAATGAATTACATATTCCTCAATGGAATTTAAATGGCACGAAATGGATTATTAATTCAATGAATGGATTGTTATTATTATCGGATGGATTTGATAAAATTGCAAATGAAATTTAATTTAAATTGGTTGCAACATTGTATTTCAAATAAGAATTATTCCATAATCATGGCAAGTCGGCCCAATGCAATGTGTGAATATCTAAACAGTCCAGTAATGATAAATGGGATGAAATCATTCTTTTACAATTGTATGAGATATTGCTGAAAAGTTATATGAAATGGAATTGGATGAAATCAAATGAATTGAATAACAAATTAAATGGTGACAAGATATTTAAGATCTTTGAAATGGAAATGGATATTTATCTCGAATTGATAAGAAGGATTGAAATGTGAACAACCAATCATTTCTTGTGAAATTCAACATATGATAAAATATAAATATATAATGAAACACAAAAAGAATAAAAATACCAATAAGCCAAGAAATTGTATGTTGTGTCCCATATGCACTTTTGCATTAATGATATTGACACGTCAGGAATACAAAAAATTTTTGTCAATATTTGCTATTGCCTTACATGACAAGACAATAAAGCAATCCTACGATGGTGTTACAATGATCTTATGAAATATGAATATTTTCATGCCAGAAGGCAACAAAACGTTTGTTCTTGCTTTCATTTGACTTTTTTTTATTGGAGATTTTTTTTATCCGTTCAGCCTTTTTATGTGATCAGGTTGCAATTAACTTGAAAAGAATTTTAAAATGAAGAACACTAACTTTTTTGTCTGAACTATTGAAATGTATATAAACAAGTGCAACAAATTACATGCTCCCAATAAACTCAGTATTTCTACAAACTTTTTTTTTTTCTTAAAGTGACTTTATTATTTATTTGATATCTTTCCGTTTCATTGTGTCCAGTAGGAGTGGAGGGGCAAACGTAAGAAAAAAGATGAATCAACAACATTGGTTATTTTGCTAAGACATGAAATTCTCGCTTATATTGGTGGCAATGCATGCATTCCTAGTTGTGTGGAGTGCGAATACATTTAATTCAAGCAAGAACTTGACGAACGGCCGAACACACTCTAATCACTACAGCAATATGTGCACATTGTCATTGAATAAATTTGTCAGCTACTATCTCAATTGCATGTGTATATCAAATATATGGAAATGTGCACAATGCTCACGAAGTTACAAATTGACAATCTTATCATCCGTGGAATGTTCAACAAGTGGTCGGTGTTATCAGAAAGCAAAAGTATACGTTTTCCCACTAGCACGCTGTTGATCAATATAAAGTGTTGGGAGAATAGCTCATGTATCAAAACGTCAGTCGTGAATGTGTTCCGATCAACTTCTGGTGACTCGTCAACTTTTTTCAAATCGACATTCAAAGCAATGTCACACAGGTAAGCAACAGTGAAAAAAAAAAGTCAATAAAAAAATATATGTACACACAAAAAAAAAAAGAATATGTACACAAAAAAAAATGTACATGAGAGAAAAAAATGATGTTTATTTCTATCAAGAGATAGTAAATGTGAAAAGTGGTTGTATATATGGTTTGTTTGATTACAAAAAATTATTTTTAAAAATAAAAACAGAATTACATTGGCATATTGCGAAGTTGATTTGTTGACACGCCACCATCAAATGAAGCTTGCTTGCTGTGTCGGATCCAATGCATGCGATATTCAAATGTGTGCACAGTCCGGCGTCAGTTCAAACATATTAAGCTCAACTATCACAACTTCGCCGGTAATGTTACAAATGCTATCCAATTCTGCATTGTTAAGTTTTTTACTTTTTCTTTTTTTTTTTTTTAAATGCAAACAAATAAACAAGCAAAAAAATTGTACAGACCAAACAATAACACTGGAAAATGTTTGCGCGGTTTTGCGATGCCATTGGTGAACAGGACGTTTGCAAACGACGATACCGACTTTACCACAATGTTCGACCGGCTGTATTTGCTGGCACAAAGTGTGACTAAAAGTCAGTCGTCTTTGCTCAACTGTCTGGCACATGTCTTTGAAGTGAATGATGCGCTATTGGCGCAAGTGTGATGGATGGTGCATAACGCATCTGACGAGCAAGTCAGTCGTGATGCCCACCATCTGCTGTGCAAAGAAGCGCAACTTCTGCAAAGGCATTTTGTTCAATTGCAATCATGCAATCCGCGCGACATCTGTATACGTGGACAAAGTCGATTTGTATGCCATCGCTATTTCTGCAACACAATGGCACTATTCCTCCAATCATGCCACTGTAATCCAAACATTGTCACTCATCCGATAACTGCAATTACTCATCCAAATATTATTGCATAAATCTCACAACATCGTGACGACAACATTAATATTGATATTTCATCACACACAAAGTTCCAAGTTATCCAAACGTCGGCGATATTTGTAACATTACAAAGTTATCTTTGTTTTTTTTTGTTGTTCTTGTGATAATATCCATTTTTTTTGCTGTGACTTGTGCATAGGAGTACGTACGGAGGACAATGTTGCGAAATGATGTTAAATTGGATGAAATCAAAGAACAAATTTCATTCGACGTTGCAAACAAGATTGGCTATCCATTGCAAGACTTTGGCGCTATATAATGTACAATCTTTTTGTATATGTCTAACTTAAGCTATATGTTTTGTGTTTTGCAAAATAGAATACCATGCTCTTATGATGAAAAAAAAAAGAATACGGGGTAGAAACAACCCCTGTCTCCGAAAGGAGAATATCAGTTTTGTTTTATTATCTTTTATTTTTGATATATTTAACTTTTGTATGATTTGTACCATAGGTTCCCCCGTCTGGTAAAGATTGCCCAAGTGATCCCTATCTCCATACAAAAAAAAAAATGAAAAAGAAAATCGGGGTTGAAATCCACCCCGTCTCCGAAAGGGGTAAAAAAAGTATTATTATGTCGTATTTATGTTTATACATACTTTTATTAAATAGTATTGTTATGTTTGTGAAGTACAGGAAGCAGGAATTCCCCCTTCAAAAATATATATATTTGTATATATCTTTATTTATGCCCCTTCCTCCCTTAAAAAAAGTGTGAAGTATACCACATGAAAAAGGTAATGGAAATTTGATATCCTGGTCCGCTGGTCAAAGTTAAATATACTTTTTTGCTCGTCCTTCAAAAATTATAAAATATAACTCTGTGTGTATGGATATAGATGTTTGTTCTCTTGAAGGGGATTTGGGGAAAATAATAAAAAAAAATGCCATAAGTGGATAAAAAAAATGGATTAATAAAAAATAGAATAATAAGTTTGAAAAAAAAAGATTGGAGAAATTATTAAAAAGGAGAAAAAAAAAAGATGATAATAAAAAAGAAAAAAAGAAAAAAAAGAGAAAAAAGAAGACTGAAAAAGGAAAAAAAAAGGAAAAGGTAATAATGAAAGAAAAAAAAGAATAAGAAATGAAAAAAAGGTAATTGAATTTTATTTAAAAAAAAGAATTATGGTATCCAGTTTGTGGATGCAAACAGTTAAGTATTTTCCCTTTTTTTTTATGTTTGTTTACTCAAAACAATGTGAATCTGGACCTTTTCATTCTAGAATAATTTAATGTAGATTTGAAATGAAAGAAAGAAAGAAAAAGAAGAAGAAACAACAACAAGAAGAAGCAGAAGAACAAGACAATGACAAAAAGAAGAAGAAGAAGGACACGAAGAAGGACATGAATAGCAATAATAAGAAGAAAAAGAAGAATGATAAGAAGAAGTATGAGAAGAAGAAACAGAATAGAATGATATGAAGAAGAACGTGAAGAAGAACAAAAAGAAGGACTGAAGAAGGACTTGAAGAAGGACTTGAAGAAAACAAAAAGAATAAAACAAGAAGAATGAGAAAAAGAAAACGAGTATATTAATGAAAGAGGAAAAAAAAAGCAAAGTATATACAAATAGTATTAGTGACATATTGGTCACTTCAAGAATATAACAAGTGGCGGTGGATAAATTTATCGAAAGAAGAAAGGAGATACAGTGGATGAATATGATAAACATAACAAATCTCTAAATGGTATTGACGTGGTTTCATCAAGACTATAAGTGATTATGGATGATATTTGTGAACATGAAATGCTATGTGCTTACTAATTACACAGTGCAATACTTTCATTCAATTCACCCCAGCGCAACAATTAGCATAATCAATCAAATACAATAGTCTTTTACATTTATTCTATGTATTTCTATCTAAACAATTTGAATTAATTTGTTGTTCATATTTGTTTTTACAATAACTAGAATATGCAAAGTCCATAAGAAGTGGAAGTAATGGAGCCGCAAGTAAAAAGAAGGAGACACGCTGAAGCAAATAATACTGTTTTGGTGAGAGCGGAAGTCACAAAAACAGAAGAAAAATTTGGGATGCAAAACATATTCAGAAAATAATAATGTGATCCTTCCATAACAAATAGCACAAACATCAACGAATAGTGGCAATGCAAAAGACAATGAAGAGATTGGTTCAAGAAACAATATCGGTTATCTACAATTTGAGAGTATCGTTTGCACGTAATCAAATACAAATTTGGTGAATCTCTCTAAGGCGACATCCGAGTCAAGAAAGTAATGATCGTCTTTATTACGATACACATTCTATCAATATCATATCTCATTATTGTAGTAATACCTCTGCACTTTCAAGAGCCACTCCATTTTGCCAAGCGTGAACAGTTCTGTCATGATAAACATGAACACGACTAACAATTCCGAGTCGAAGCAATGCCTCTCCCTTTGCATTCATTCATATTCGGAGACAAAGCAATAGATCAACACATTATGCAATGATCAAAGCATTATATTAAATGTGGATATAGCAAGACCATGAATTCTGCCTTTCAATTGGTTTTCATTGCAATTGGCTCCGTTTCGTCATTTTTATCATGGGCACTTGAGACAGCGTTGATATCATTGTCTAATCTTGGGTGTTGCAATTGTATCAATAATGTCTTATCTTCTCCTTCTTCGCTTATTGGATTGCCTGCTGAAAAACCTTTCGACTGTACCATCAGCGTCGTCATTGAAATCCAATTGAATTGCAAGGCGTGTTATTGCCGCACCAGTCTAATCAACTACACTTATTATGGGCTCGGTATGTACGCAAACCACGCGGAAATGAAAAACAGCATTGTCACAATATACAAAATTTTGCAATGTTGCCCTTCGACGATATGAATATGCTACAACAAGAGCATATTAATTCTTTCTTGTTTTTTTAGTCTTATTGTGTGATACAAATGATTGTATTTAAATTGTTGTTACTTTTTTTTTTTTGCAATATCGTCGAATTTTTGAAATCTTTTTTCAACTATCCTTTGTTTGCATCAATATCTGAGCCAGTCGATTGAAATGAGCAATCCAAAAAAGGTTAAATCAATCCTTTGCTGTAATCTTCTGTTTCCTTCTTGGAGAGTTTGTTTATGGATTCATTTTTCTATTTCACTAAACTTTTGTGATGAATAATGTCACTTGAGAAAAAAAGACAGCATCCTTTTCTTTTTGAAAATAACAAAAAAAGGTGAAAAAATTATCGAAATATGAGCTATTCGTTAATGTGGCCCAACTGATTAAAAAATATTGAGAAATGAACAATAAGTTGGCATATTTCAAACAACGTATACAAAAATGTGAAAAGATACACGCATAAAAAAAAAAAATCATGAGCCACCTAGAACATGTACACATATATAAGATCACAACTAATCCAAACAAGCAAACAAAAAAAAAATTATCAGCAAGGAGCAAAGCGGCTATAAGAAACAGCGACCGGTTGTGACGTAGTCTCAGTGCCTCCAAAGTAGAGTATGAACTGGTACGATGGTCCCGGCATGGGTGGTTCTTGCGGAGTAAAGTTATAAGCGAGCAAGGTTTGATGCGTGTCATCCTAAATGTTATAAGTGCAGTTGAACTTATTTTGAGTGACTTCGAAAATATACTGTGTCTGTGCATTGACAAAGGTCATGAAAGGCATCTGTCCAGGGGTTTCCCACGGCGGTAAGCGATGGTTCTTCCATCCGTATCCATAGATGGCGATCATATCACTTTGATTTACGTATACTTGCGGATCGGAGAAGTATCGACGCCATCCGAAAATACATGACATGTGCATGACTGGAATAAAGCCTCGTGAAAAACCAAACAACTTGTTTACGTTCGAACACCATACGTCAATGTCGCAAGGATAAGTTAATGTGTTGTTGTGGAACACTACGCGATACGTGAGTGTGGTTGCATTCGTCAATCCTTTCAGTTCGTTTTCCACTAATAACTCCTCGTCATGTGCGTCCACATTGTGTCGGTTTGCTGGCACTGTCACACACCCAGTCTTCTGTTGAACAGTTTTGCACTTGGTTGCACCTAATGCAAGGGTCGTTCGACGGGCATGTGTTCATGTCACCGGTCACTACTAGTAGCGTCCATGCAGCAAAAATGATACATCATAACACCCACCACAATGACACGCTCTTTTTCATTGTTTGTTAGTTATTCAATGTACTGTATTGTACTTTAAAAGATTCTTGATTGCAGAAAATGTTTTTTTAATTCACTAGTGTCATTATCAAATTTTTTAAAAATTAATTTTCTAATTTTATTTTTCTGAAATTTAAATATTACTAACTTATGTTTCCACATATTTATTGCTTTAGTGAACTTTTTTCTCGCTCCTATCCCCTTTACACTTATTGTGTGAATGATCTTTTTATCATATAAATTAAAGATGTTGAAAACAGCGTTTCGTGTAGCCCTTGGCTCAAATGTAGGAGGGGCCTTAATATATAGTGACGAAGGGTTTCGTCGTCAG
>ASPP01005009.1:0-15811 GCA_000512085.1 Reticulomyxa filosa
CCGTCTCCGTGCTCAACAGCATATCTTGCATTCGTTCATTCAATACGTCTCGCAATTCGCCATTGTCAGGAGGATCGATGCCTAGGTAATCGCGTAGAATTTGAATTTCATTGCAAAATTCGACTTGGTTCCTTTGACCGACATTGATTAATTTCAGTGCCAACTCATACGAGTCTGCCAACAACTTGAAGCTGTTGGGTTCGATTCGCGTGAGAGACTGCGTTTTTTTTTGTAACTTTCGCACTGCAGTTAGAAATCTACTAGCAAAGCTGGGCTGTGTTGAATACTTTTTGCACAATTCTACCAATTTAGAATCACTTTTTGATACAAGCTCGCACTTACTTTTTATACCATGCTCTTTCAATTTTTGGCTAAATTCTTTAAAGCCATTGTTCTGACACCATTGCTATATAACAACAAAGTGACTCGGAGCTTTATTTTTTTTTCAAAAAAAAAAGTAGTTGCAATGATAGCATTAACCTCAAATTCAATTTTCTGCTGCTCTAAAACCATCTCTTTAAATCTGCGCAAATACCCTAACTTCATCTCTGCTGCTTTGCCAATTTTATCCAATTCCTCTTCTGTTTTATTCAAGAACATCTTTGGATCGGTGTAATTCGCTTTGATCAGCGCATCTTTGAACCGGACGATATTGCAACCTTCACAGAATTTCTTTTATCGAATAGGGAGGAGAAAAAACACAATGCACGTTTAAAATGTAAACAGTAAAGGGATAAGCATCAAAACATACAAACGCAAACCTGCATTTCATCCACAACGCATGCATCCATTGCAAAAACAGCTTCTTTAAATTTGTTTTTCCTTCATCGGATAAAGATAGCAGTTTGCAAACCTCATCAAAATCCTTCTGTAAACCTTGCTTGTCAGTTATCCCTCCATCTTCAATAATTGTTTCGATATATTTTTCAAAGCCTTTTTGTTCCAACCACTCTGCAAGGCTGCTTGCTACCAAGTTAAAATTGTTAGTGCAGAATTGCTCGCTTTGCAAATTTTTTTTGGTCTTTTGTATTTCGTCTTCTTTTGTCTCCAATTGTTTTGTTGCTTCGATGACAATTTGAAATATAGTCAAAGAATTCTGCTTTAACAGTATTTCTTCCCAAATCTGTTTTAAATTTCGTTCATCAATTGTACTTACTTTATCTTGAGCGTTTCGTAATAATATGTATCCATCACCAAGATTAAATTGGCTTATTATAAATCGCTTCATTTCCACAAATTCATTGTGCCAATCGTATTTACTGATTTCAGTAGGTATCAGTGAACTGGAAGGAACCCAACTCACACGATTACCTTCATATTCGAATATCAGACATATCTTTTATTTCATTTATTCGATAACACACCAAATAACTTTTTTTACCAAGCAAAAAAAAAAGATGGAAAAGGGCAAACGAAACAACAAGAATTTGAAACGTATGCGAGCTATCATTAATCAACATTTTATCAAAGTGATCCTTCAGTTCATCAGCATTTTCAAATTTATTATCTCTGCTATCTGCCCTTGACAATAAAATAAATGTTTCATTGTTTTTTAATTTGAGACATTCCGATACTTTGTTCCGTAATTCGCTCCAATTTTTTTTCCATACATCTTTAATTATCGCCTCATTTGCAGTAAATTCAAATATCATCTCACTACCATTCATTATTTGTAATTTTTTGTCTTTTATTTTCTTTTGTGTTTTGGCAACAATATTTTTTACTTATCACTCTTTTTTTTTAATCAAAAAAAGACACTCCATTCTTTTTTTTGACTTCACTTTAATTGCGACATCCAGACTTTTTAATCCTTTTACACAGTCAGAAAATTTTTGAGGATCCGTAGGTAATACTACTTTACCATCAATTTCTATAACAAAACTTTCATCATACAAGTACTCTGGAAATACGATTCGGATATTATCACATACGCTGTCCAAATCCTTTTGAGAAGGACTTGAGCATATAGCCCTCAGTTTCTTCGTCATTGTCAGACTTTTTTCATCGGGAGTGAAAATCGCTATTACCTTTGAAATTGACATTATTAACAAAGTAAAACAGGAATTATGGTATCTTCTTCTTGTTTGTTATCGTTGTATTCGCTCAGAGGACAATATTTTGTAGTACCCCTTTGTCTAGTCATTAATACTGTAAAATAGATTTTGCACATTGGCAAAATTGATTACGATTTGGCTCTAAATTGGAAACAAAGCAAAAAGTAAAATTTGAAGAAAATTTGTTTTCAATTATTTTTACATGAATTTTTCAAATATCAGACTCTAAAAGTTGGCATAAAACAAATCAAATAAAAACAAATGAAAATAAAACAAAGAATAAACATTTTTGGAGCCCAGGTTTGATTTTGTTTGAGGAATCTTTGTTTGAGATGCAGCTAAAAAAAAAGTGAAGAAAAAAGAAAATTGATGCACTTGTTAATAAAAGATGATTGATGTTGGAACAAAAAAACTACATTACGTTCTGGCTATTTTGTGTTTGTTCCTTCAATTTACTTTGTCTCAAGCATTCTTGCATTCGTTTTTCAGTTTCTTCTACACATTCATTATCACCTTGCCTGTTTGCAATTATTCTGGCTTTATCATACCATTGAAAAGCCTTTTCCCAATTTTGTAATTGCATATGAAACAGCTCAGCAATATTCAGGGCTACATCAACGTCTCGAGGATTTAATCGATAGGCTTTTTCGTACATAGCCAAAGACAATTGATATTCGCACATGATATCTTGTAAGAAAACTCCATAATTGCAATAAAAGCGTGATATTTGATCTTTGGATTCTTCCCCAGCGTCATTCATTTCATTGTATCTTCGCAATAAATCTTCGAAATGTGCTTCACATTGATATTTTCTGGATTCATATAACATATCCAAAGGCGGCAATTGTCCGCCGTTGTTGTCTTTCGTTTTTGATTTTTTGCTAATTTTTAAAATTTCCAATAAATGAAGACAAATGTCATATAACGTGTCTGTAATTTTTTTTTTAATTCGTAATTGTTATGCGGTGATTGAAGAGCAGAACGAGATGCTTCCAATATTCGCAATGTTTCAATTCCACATTCGTATGTTAGTTCATGGTATTTTAATTTTTGATCTGTGATAGAACTGTTCTCCTCGTTCTCTTTGTCCTTTTCTCTATCCTTGTTAATGGAAGTAGTAGTACTTGTAGTATTGTTGTCGTTTTGTCTTTCTTTCTTGTTGTTGCTGTCGGTATTATTATCTTCGTTTGTTTCTGTCTCTTCGTCAGAATCATTGTCAACAACAGTCAATTTCCATTCAAAAATGGCCTGAGCCATTAGCATTTCGTACTTTTGTCTTGACTTATTTTTGTAATTAAACAGCAGTTCGAACCATTGATTATCCGAGCATTTCAGTTCGTAATACACTTTTAATGAATTGTGCGCTGTTTTTATGTCAAATGTGTCTCCACATTCCATCATTTTTTCCATTTTTGTTATTAGTTCTTGTGCTTTTTGCTTCATCATTGCTTTTTGTTTGTTTTTTTTTTTACTTTATCGTTTGTTATCATTCTCTCAAAAAACAAAACAAACGCAAACAACCTTTGCTTTCTTGATGTCTCATTCCAGAATAACGACCTCCAGTGATTGGCAGACGAGGAAGGAGTCTCATAATTCTGCGTCAAAATCAATACAAATATATACACATACACAACCCGCAACCACAGTAGAAATCTGAATTGGATCTTTGCTTATATGTAATAATAATAATAATAATAATATATCACTCATTTCAACTCTCTCTCCCCTCTCTATGCATGAACCTACAAGGAAGACAACAAAGAAGTGAATGGGTAACATCAGATAGCCATCGCATTCTTTTCCGGCGATGACATGCAAGCGATCATCGGTCCCAGTTACACGAGAAGGCGACATATGAACGAGGGATCCATTGCTCACACGTAACGAAAAGTCTTGGATATAGAGTACAATGGTCGACTCCGTTGCAGATGCGCAATAAATCAGCACCATTTCATCTTTGTCAAACTCTACCTCGTTCATTTCAACTTTTTTTTTTTTTTTTTGTATTTATACGTGGAATGATAGGATTGTCTCGATAGAGTACATGTACACAAATAAACTTTCTTTCCAATGGAGAGTAAGTCGGCCTGGTGCGAGTCGGACTAGTGACAACAACTCAAAGTCGTGAAAGGGGATCAATTGATGCAATTGGCACAATTGGATGCGCGAGATAATGAAGTGATAGCCTTGTGCTGGAATTTCGTGTGCGCCAAGTATTTTGCAAGCATACTTTCTTTGGGCCGATTTCTGCGACTTCACTTGGTAGTGATAGTTTTGGGGACTACTGTGAAGTATCGTATGGTGTTGGTGGTGAGTATCTGGCGATGGCAGTTTGGTGTAGTCGAGAATAAAGTGGTCTTGGTTTTGTGAGTCCGACGAAGTACTATTGTTGCTCAGCCACGACCACAATGCCATTCGCACGCCTCCTGCAGCGCAATATACATTTTCATACACGTCCAAGCCACTCCATTCATGTCGCTTGCGCAACTGAGCCAGAAATTTATGTTTAAGTGGTTTGCATGTATACACACATATATAAACATATACATATATAAATATGTGCATATATGTATATTCATATATGTATATTCATATATGTGTATATGTAGATTATATTTTGTGCAAGTTACAAGCAAGCAAATAGTAAACTGTTGGTGGGATGGCGTTGCTTGATTTATTAGTTTGTGGGAGTGTCAAATCTTGGTATCGACGCATTATTTCTTTTTACGGTGTGTATATACTTTTTTTTTTTTTGCAATGCAAGGATAACAAACATGAGAACAAAACTGTTATGAATAACACAAACGTGGTCGCTTGAAAACGACGTATACGTTCGAATGCTGTACGCACAGTATTTAGCCTTTTGGATTTTTATGTTTTTATTTTGTTTATTTTTTTGAAGCGTTCAATTAACTTCCATTGTTATTTGTTTTATTTGTTTTGTTTGTGTCGTTGTATTTACAGTATTGTCTCCTTTCTCTCATTTAAGCAAATGTTATACTTACTCCACAAACAAACAGCAGTACAGAATCCGTGCATGTCATGGGGATGTACGTTTGTGTATTGGATGCTTAACAGCATATCTATCGCAATATCATAAACAAAGAAATGAAACATAAAAAACAGATATATTAAATTGGAATTAAAAAAAAAAAAAAAAAAAAAAAAGAAACAAGCAAAACTACTGGAGAAGAAGGAACCAAGATGACATTGGAATTACTTTTCCAATAGTCAATGCAATGGCCAACTGCATCACTAAGCTGTCTGTGTGACAGGTTTAATTTTAATTGTGTTATGTCGGAGCAAAATCTCAAACAACAACGAAGAGAGAGAGAGAGAGAGAGAAATACACTCACTTAACGTTACATAACAAACAAATAAACAACATGAAATAAACATCAATCAAGGACAACAAAACTTGGCCAGGCAAATCAAATGAAACGCAAATTGCGAACTGCAAGTGAAGGAATCCCATACGCTTCGGAGAACACACAGCGAAAAGTGAAGTGTAAATGGTAAATCGCTTTTCGCATTGTCGCTGTTGAGTCTTGAATGATTGACTTTCACCTCGGTCGGGCTGACGAGAATGGTCAAGTACGATGAAAATGGAATAGACATTGACAATGCCGGAATTGGGATTGGCACCAATCCCATCACAGACATGCACATAGGTTGGCTTGTCGATGAGGTGAACAACGACAACAGATGCGGAACTAACTCGCGGAGCCGCTTTTGTTGCCATTCAAAGGCCGGGGATATTGTCTCAATGTCTCTGCCACTTGTTTCGAGTTTGATTTTCTTCTCATCGTTTTCGCTTTCTCTTTTGATCTCTTGCATTCGTTGCATGTCCATCAATGGCAGTGACAACAAATGTTCATGAAATTGATCTGCGTCTCTTTCTATTTTTGTTTCTGTTCCTGTTCCAACATTCTTCTTCACTCCGAATGATTGTATTGATAAGCGCAGTTGATACCGTGTTTTGCTTACATTCAAATTTGATTCGCTTTCATTTGTCCCGCAAAACCAATTTATCCATTCTGTCTTCTCTTTGTCACCTTCGGTGTCAAGGCTATTTGGCAAATCCTGAAACTGTACTGGTGGGACTACTAGCTGCAACGTGTCTTGTTGTTTTGAGACAACCACCAACGCACAACTTGCTTCTTTATCACTTTTCATTTTGCACAAACTATTTTTTTGGGCTTGTTCGGAAATTATTATCCCACACAAAAAAAAGTTTATACTTTGTATCCTTGAATGCTTTGTAAGATTGTTCAAATATTCCACACCTGTCTTTCAATTGTTATTCTATGATTAGGATAACAGATAAAAATAATGTAAACTAAAAATTGTAGCTTTGTTTGGATTAATTAGCTACCAAAATCAAACAAACCCATTATGCTATTGGATTTTGCCAAATATTTCCTAAAACAAATTGTTTTCAACACAAGTTTTTCATGTCCCTAGAAGAAGGCTAATTTTACTTACAAAACCATACACAAACTGGCAAAATCTTCACTTCATCAAAAACAAACAAATAGGTTACAAAATTAAACACCTATGAAGATTATCAGTTTTCTTATGAAAACAAACGTTCAATCCTTTTTTTGTTTTGAATTATCAAATTTTTTCCATATAAAAATGTTTCATTTACAACAAGGAAATACCAAAAAACAACTTAAAATTGTCCACCACGTCGTTCAACAAGTAATTTTTGTTGTGATGTTAAACCATTTGACACGTTCTTCCAAATACTGCTGTCTTTCGTCGACAAACCAAAGCATTAAATATCCCGTTTCCAAATACATTTCATCACAGTGGTATCAGTCAAATCAACACTTTTATAATTATTACAGCCCCGTAATCGAAATGTTCTATCTTCTAAACATGAAACAATTTTGGAGATATTCTTCCAGTGTGACATTCTAATAATTGAATCTGACGTCTGGAAGACGTGTCCCATATTCGGATAGTTTTGTCAGATAAATATGATTGTGTGCTGATAGCACAATTTTCGCAATATATTCTAAAATTTTATCGTGTTCAGCGGATAATACAATTCAATTATGGGATGCATTATTTGGAAAACTACTTCAAGGATTAGCTTGTCATTCAGATGTGATAGTCAATGCACAATTTTTGCCAGATGGTTCCAAAGTTTCTTCAGAATGTTCTTCAATATTAAAAGTTACTTTCCGATCATTACATCCCATAGTCGAATCATTTTATCATCTGAACAGAATAAAATTTTGATGAAAATTTTACGTACTTTACATAACTTAGATGCCTTGTTCATTGTCTGTCCAATTCTTTCTATCAAATCTTCAATACTCCCTGCATGTTGTCTTTTTTTGTTTGCTTTCAATTAATAAGACAATAATGTTTAATTGAATATGGACATTGATAATTGCTATCCTTCACATATATTGAATACCACTTGCATAAATAGAATGTTCAAAATTGTACAGTGGAATGCAAAGTAAAGTTGACACATAAAACTGCATCTTGTAGAGATGATTGATTTTCTTCATGAAAAAACAACATTCAGACATAATTTTTTAAAAATATATATGAATAGTGTAGTTTTTAAATATCATTTTAAATTTAGTTTTTTTACATATTTACTAATTGTTTAAAAATTTTAATATTTTGTTGATTCTTGAAATTTTCGATAAAAAGTTAACAATCGTGAATGTGTATTAACTACGAAATTTGCCAACTTTTTTTTAAGCATTTTCAGAAAGTGCTCAATGCGTAATCATTTTCAAAAAAAATAAAAATGATTAAAAAACACAAATATCAAATTATACTTAGCTAAAAAAAAAGAAAAGAAAAATAAATGACAAAATATTAAAATAATTATGAAAAATTTAATAAAAAACCAAAATGATATTTAAAAACTACCGATCAGTAGATATTTTTAAAAAATTAAGTCTGAATGTTGTTTTTTCATGAAGAAAATCAATCATCAATATAAGGTGCCGTTTTATGTATTAACTTTACTTTGCATTCTACTGTAGAATATTGCTTTAACAATAGATGCAACTTTTGATTGCTTACGATCATGACAACTAAATGATATTTTATTTAGTGATAGGAATATTGTTAAATCCAATATTAATCAACACTGTCAATTTTGCTTTGGATACTAAGCATAATTTATTTATGCAACATGAGCCAAGGATTTTTTTCCATAAATTATATCTCCATCTTGTTTGGGTATGCTATGCATGAGCACTTGGCATTCTACAGCAAAAAAAGTTTGAAACTTTTTTTTTTCCAGAGTTGGTTCTTTATCCTTTTCAAGTTATTTGTCCATATCAAGTCTACAATACACTGACACTTTTATGCTGGACTTTGCACAAACTTGTTTATTCGAATTTATTGATATAAAATGGATTTTCAGTTTTTTCAAAGAGAAAAACTAAGCAGCAAAAATTTTACAGTTATGTAGTGCAGTGTGGCAGATAAAAACTCGTTTTGAAACTGCACAAACGCTTCAAGCTCCTTAAAACTCAAAACCATACAAACTTGTTTTAAACATCCGATTGAATTTTGATGCGGATGTACGTCAAACTGCGATATTGAATAGTATATTGATGAAAAAAGCAGCACAACGTCACAGATTATACGCTTTCATCTTTACGTTTCAAAAGTTACTAGTTATTTACAATCCAAAAAAGTGGTTCCCCTAAGTCAGTGATTAAACAAAAAAAAACAGATGAACAAGTAAAAATAGTAATTACAAATTGATTTCGATTATTGAATATAAAACTAGGGCTGATCAACGATTTAACAAAATCGTTACTAAATATGTCAAGCTTTTTTTCTATCTTTCAACGAAATAATTGTCACTGCTAATAATCAATACGTAAGACACAAGCCAAGTATTTTCATCTGTTGAAAATCTACACGGGGCATATCAACTGGATAGGCGTTATAAGTTTCACCAGATGACCGCAGGTTGCTTCAGTATCAAATGATCAAACAGGTTGAATTTGGGACGTTGCATCAAAAAAAGAGTTTCGAACATTCAAAGGCATTCAGACTGGGCCAATGCTGCAGAATTTTCACTAGATGGCATACTGTTGACTAGACAGAACAATACGATTTTGGAATCTGGAAATAAAATAATGAGGTTGGAAGAGCAGGGAAATCTAATATTGAACGTAAACTTTTCTCCTAGAGATCACAGTGTTATGTCATGTTCATCTTATGACTCCATAAACGTGTGGTTTGAATTCTAAGAAGAAATACATATAATGATTGGACATTCAAATTTAGTCAATAACATACAATTTTCGCCAGATGGTCAAATGCTCGCGTCAGCGTCTTATGGCAAAACAATTGTATGTGGGATGTAAAATTAGGTGAAATTTTGAAATATTTAAGACAACATTCTGGTCAGTTTCAAAGTAAAATTTTCTCCTGATGGAAAATTTGTAGTGTTTTGTTCAGATGAAAAACCATTCGCATGTGGGATGTGAAATCAGGGAATTTTCAAAAATGTGACTCACGTATTGTGAATAATATGCAATATTTTCCAGATGCCAAACTACTGTATTATGTTCATGCGAAACAGTTCAACTGTGGGATATGAAGGCAGATCATGAAATACAAAATTTGAAAGGACATTCGGGTCAATGATTGGGCTCAATATCTCTCTAGATGGTAATACAACTGTATCATCTTCTTCAGATCAAGCAATCCGGTTTGGGGATAGCAGAACATACAAAAAATGAACGCAAATACATTTTCTATAAAACTTAATTTTACTAATTGTAAATCTGCAAAACAAGATACAAGAAGGTGCGCTTTGATTGGCCTTTATTTTTCTTTATTTATTGTTTTTCGCTTAGAATTGTTGAATTGTTTGTTATTGGTTCAATATCATTTTGCAGCAAAAACAAAAACCCACTTAGGGAGTATGTACAACGTAATATTTCTGTAATTGCATCTGACACAAGAGTGCAAGAAGTATTTTTTTGAAATCAAACTCACATTTAATAACAATGATGCAGGATATTTGCCAAATGAAATTTTTTTAATTGTTATTTTTAAATTTTTTCTGTTATTTTAAAGATAAAAATTAAATTTATTTCTTGTTTTTTGATTATTTATTTGCAAAAATAAGACTTTCATTGCATTTATTTACCAAACACCTGGTTATTCGTTTGTGGGTTGTTTAAAAAAACTTTAAACAAGATTGCCATTCTAATATCTTCGCAAACTGGTGTGAAAAGAAGAGATAAGATTATGGCTGGCCAGATAGAAGTGGATGAGGAGTATGTTCAAGGGATCCTTAATGAAAACGTAAAAACAAAAGAAAGCGAAAAAAGGAAATTCGAGGATAAAAATGGAGTAAAAGAAAAATTGAAAGAATATTACAAGTCGCAAGATAAACTAGCTCCATTTTTTGATGATCCCGGACAACCCATCGATGCCTATTATATTCGCTTGACTCTTTTAAATCAATATCAAATCCAAGAGCGAAAAGACAGAATGATGAGCAATGAAGAAAATGAAAAATATCCAGAAAATGAAAAACGTGAAGAGTGTAAGGAAGAGAACGAAAAATGGCCAAATACATTGGATTGTTCGTTAATCTATGGAGGTGGACAAGAGACCATAGAACTGCAAGACATTTGGAAAGACACAGAAAATGGATCAAAGGTGCGTCATATTAGTATCCATGGAGAAGCGGGGACTGGAAAAAGTGTGTTAACTCAAAGAATAGCATATTTATGGGCAAATGATCAGCTGTGGAGTGACCAATTTCAATATGTGTTGAGCATTCCTTTGAGAAAGATTGTCAACGTTTTTGGCATTTACAATGACGAAATGAAATATGAAAGTAATAATAATGATGGAATTGAGAATCAATGGTCAAAAGTAATGAATGAGTTGAGTATTCCACAATGGTCTCCAAATGACACCAACTGTGTTGTGAATTGCACGAATGGGTCAGTGCTGTTGTTATTTGATGGATTTGATGAAATTGCAAATGAAATTGAGAAAAACGTAATTTTGGAGCAGTGGTTGCGACATTGTGCTGCTAATGGAAAGTATTACGTGATCATGACAAGTCGTCCCAATGCAATGTGTCCATATCTTAATAATCCACGACGATTAAATATGATTGGATTCCGATCACAAGATATTCAAAATTATATCCGTGCATATTTCGAAAATATTGCAATAGATGAAAGTCATCATCACCAAGCAGACTTGATGATACAAAAATTGAGCAATAATCCAAATTTGAAATTATTGAGTCACACACCTTTGTATTTGCGTTTGTTTTGTCATTTGGCAAAACAGCAAAACAAAGAAATAGAAGAAGAAGAAGAAGAAGAAGAAGAAGAAGAAGAAGAAGATGATGATGATGATGATGATGATGATGAAAAGAAAGCAAATTCCATCGGATAAGTGGTATACGATGTCACTTTCGAAATTGTATGAGATATTGTTGGAAAGCTATATGAAATGGAATTGGATGAAATTGAATGGAACAACATCCAAACCAATTAAACAAACATGTTTACAGTTTTTGAGATGGAAATAGATTATTTGTCACTTGTTGCATGGGAAGGATTAAAATGTGGACAAGCAATAATCTCTTGTGAAATACAACAAAGAGTATTAAATACCATTAAACACAAATATCCACGAAAAGATATTTTTATTATTTCGCAATGGTCTCGAATCAATTCTTTTGGATTTTTACAAGGACAAGAATCCGTTCATTCATTGCTTCCAATAAATTCCACGTATTTTCCTCATTTGACATTTCAAGAATGGCTTGCCGCTTATTATTTGGTCAATTGTTTGTATGAATCGAGCGAATCGGACAACCATCAACAAGTGTGTGCAATTTTAATCAATCAGCAACTCACTCCAAAATTTGCCGTAATGATTCCATTTATGGCCGGAATATTGTATGAAAATATCAAAAAAAAAAGATCCATCAGGCTCTGGTTTATTATATTTTTGGAAGCTGCTACACTCTTCACCTCAACTCACTCCTATTCGACAATTGATATTACATCTGCATTGTCTGGATGCTTGCAAAGCAGATACAGAGAGTTCATTTCTCCCAGCTCAAGTCCAAAAGTATCACAAAGAGATTATTGACTCATTCAAATCCTGGCTTGTTGCTTGGATCAATTTGGACAAAGATGGAGACTCCACTTTTGACCGTTACCACACAGCGATCATTAACAGAACATTGAATAAGCTAATGGAATCGCATTTGCCCAATTTTTACTATCTTCATCCAAATATCCATAAATGTATCATTGATGAAATCAAGGCGTTCCAAGAGCAGCTGGACACACTCAATGACTACGAGTCGATCAAGACTCGACTCGATGTGTTACAGTACTTGTGTATCTCTACCGAGGCAACAAATATTGTTATCCAGTGCTACAAACAAGGTCTTAGATGTCAAGAAAAGTTGGTGTGTTCATTGTGTGTGGAATTGCTTTGCGCGATAGCAATGCGATTGAACGAGAAGCAATTGGATGAAGTGGTAAGCATTTTGTTGGATGGATTCAATAACAAAGACGGAACTGTCCATAGAAAACATGCAAAATCACTCGCAAAACTGGCACCGCACTTGAATGAAAGGCAGTTGAAGAATGTGTTGCAACATGTAATGGACGCATTTGACAATGGGAAAGTGGATATTTGCTATGACTGTGCCCACACACTTGCGACCAGCGCATTACAACTGGGTGTTGATCAATTAGATAATGCCTTCCAATGTTTAATGGATCGATGCAATGCTTATTTTTGCAATATAAAAGCGGAGTCATTCTTACTGAAATTGAGGAAAGGACAATTGGACAGAGTCTTTCAATTTTTGATCGAGGGGCTCTATGATGAAGATGAAAATATCCGTCGGTCACATGCGGAAATACTCGGGAGACTTGCCATGAAATGGAGTGACAGGCAAGTGGATGATGCTTTTAGTTATTTGATGGACGGACTAAATGATGGAATGATGACAGCTTTATTCGTGGATCATGTGCAAGAGCACTTGGAGTGATATCGACACGATTGAATGAAATGCAATTCAATACCACTTTTGAATGCTTGATGCACAAATTAAAAGATGAAAATGAATTGTTCAAATTTTCATACATTATCGCACTTGGACTGCTTTCCACGAAATTAAGTGAGAAGCAAGTGGCTCTAACTTTTCAATGTCTGGTGGATGGATTACAAAACAAAAATGGATACACCTGTGATATGCCCAGACACTTGCTTGGGAAAATTTCCATGAAATTAAATGAAATCCAAGTTGATACTCTCTTCACATGCTTGCTCAATGAATTCAAACACAAGATAAAGATACTCGCTTATTATGTGTGACATCAATTGAATGTCTCTCACCGAAATTAAATAAGATACAATTGAATGACATTTTGCAATATTTGATCGATGGATTAAGAGATGAAGATAAGCACGTTCGTGGATCATGCACACAAGCACTTGGAGCCATTTCAATTCGATTGAATGAAAACCAACTGAAAAAAGTTTTTAAAAGTTTAATGGTTACTTCAAACGATGAATACGAAGATAAAATACGTGTGCAAGCACTTAAAAGTATATCTGGAAAGTTAAATAAGATACAACTGTTCATGTTGATGATAGATCTGTTACAAAGTGTAAAAAGGGAGCCACCATGGTATGTATGCGAGACATTATCGACAATGTCCGAAGAGGCGTGGAAACAGGTGGCAGTTGGTGTGCTGCAACAGTATATGCAACTGAAATCGATAAAGGAAAATGAAACTAATGAAGCAAAACAAAAGGGTTCGGTTTGGGAATGGCTGTTCGGAGATTATAGTGAAGCAATAAGTGAAAAGGACACAATTGAAATTGAGTTATTGTCATTTGGCTTGTTGTTATTTAGTCCTTGTATTCAATTGAATTGCAAAGATGATAATATCGTCTTAGACGGTTTGAATGAATTGATACAGCACTATAATAAAAAAGCCACGGATTGGGGGTTCCCAATCCGACAACAGACATGGAATAACAATGATCTCATTTCACACCCTCATTTGAATAATGATGTTGTATTGCAAATCCAACCTTCAAATGAAAATAGGAATGCACACAAAGGTCATTGCGTTGTTATTCATGAAGCAATACGATCAGGTAATCTTCCACAATTGCGGTTTGTGTTGCAAAATCATCCTGATATTAATATTAATGCTCCATGTAATGAACATCGACAAACACCATTACATTTGGCAATGAATAATAAATATTGGAATATTGCTCGTTATTGCATTGAAAAAGGTGCATGGATTGATGTCAGGGGATGTTCTATCAATGATACCATTTTACGAACCCCTTTTGAAGACATTATGGAATTGGTTATGAAACACAAAAATAGCAAGAAGAAGGTGATGATAAAGAATAAAAAGGAGTGCTTACAAATGATGGAGATGTGCAAATGGATTTTAAGAAAACGAACCATATATCCAATAAAGCAAATTGGATATGCAATTGATTATGTGAAGGACAAAGTAATTGATAGAGCTGGTACCGTCAAATCCGACAATAAAGAAAGTTATGAAACATTATTGCAAGAAGGCGCAACTTTCTTGTTGGGAGTGGATCAGAGAGAATTACAAAAGGCATTAGTTGAAAATAATTTTTTGTTTGGGACAGTGGATCAAGATATTAAAGCCATAGAATCTGAGAACTCAAATCAAAGAAAATCTAATGAATGGCATCCACTGCCATTTCTAATCAAGCGAATATTTTTGTTGTTTAAAATATGTGTCCGATTGAAACCGAAAGGAACAAGTTCTACTAGACCACGAGGTACAATATTTGGACAAGCTTACGAAAAAGGCATAAAAGAATTGCAAGTACAACTGACAACATATTGGGATTATATCACTACTGAAGTGTTTAAACATAAATGTCCAGAGTTAGTTGATGATTGGAGCTGCAATGTGGTAGATCGCTTGATGAATTTAAGGCCAATGCCATTGAGTTCATGTTGCGAAATGAGTTTGGTAGTTGGACATGAGGGTCACTGCATTTACTTGAGTTTGTGTAAAACATCCACTTCTATTTTGGTGCGAGTGGACAATAGATTGGTGAAAACTATTCCGTCCAATACACCTTACCCAAACAAGATTATATTAGCAAGTGATAAACAATCTAAATTCATACAACCTTATTTGGTTGCATATTTCCCGTGGAATGGTCCAAACATTAACCAAAATAAGAAATGGTTAAAAGAGTATGTCAAAATTACAACTATTTTGAGAGATAGTAATTACAACGAGAGTATGAGATATTTGTATTGTAGTACTAATAACAAGTTATTCAATAATTCTCCTCGTGAAGGAAATGTGTTATCAATTGTAAATGAATGGCCATATCGCCTAATTCAAACAGATACAAACAATGGTTATCTGCAAAATCACAATATCGGATATCGAATTCGTTTGGATGCTGTTCATTATCAATGGTTTCGCGATCAAGAATATAATAGTTTTGTGTTAAAAAAAAAGCGAATCCAAAAAAACAACGAAACTACAATACTAGAAATCCAAACAAAATGAAATGTAAAAACACACACGTAGTGACAAAGTACTGACACACTAAAATTGCACCTTATTAAGATGATCGATTTTCTAAGTCAAAAATCAACATTTTTAAAATATCTGCGAATATTCAATTGTTTCGTAATTTTTTTGTTTTTAGGTACTTTTGTAGTTCTACTTTAA
>ASPP01005011.1:0-20146 GCA_000512085.1 Reticulomyxa filosa
TTACTCTTTCTTCTAATAGGGAACATGGAGAACTTCAATATCAACAACAATTACAAAGAACTAATCCTGAAGAGTTTAAAAAATTATTAGAAAGAAATGGTATTAAGTATGATCCTAATTACATTAGAGTGACTGGATAAAATACTATTTCTTTTTTTTAAGGATTGGTATCATGTTCAAAAAAAAAACTTTACTCCAATTATTCTCTTCAATTTTGTCATTTGGTAAAAGTCAGAATCTCTTTTATTTTCAATCCATTAATTATTTCAACATTGTGATCCGCCAATGGAATATTATAAATTTTTAAAATATCGGGTTAAAATATTTGCATTATATAGAAAAGATTCTACCAAAAAAAAGATGAAAGTTTTGTTTCTTTACTTTTCGTTTTTTTATTTACAGTCGTGTTAAAACGACAGTCATTTTCACCTTTTTTGTTTGTTTTCTTGTCGAACGTGAACGACTATGTTTGAATCCAAAAACCACCCGAACTTGTTTGGTACACCGTACTAGTAGTCCTTTGTTTTCAATCACAAATGTTCTCCATGGCAAAGTCCAAGGTTTCGAATCACCTTGTTTCAAGCAGTAATGATTAGAACAGATTGAGCGCATAGCATTTGAAATATACGAACACGAGGACAGCATATTTGTGGATAACATACTCTTTCAAATATTTCTTGGTGCAACATAAGCGTTTTGGATCACATTTTACCACATCATTTCATACGCTCAAAGCAATTTTCGACAGCAAGTTGACAATTTTTGGATACGCACACGTAAACAACAGTTCCATCTTGCTCCAGTGCGTTACTTTTTCTTTGTGCCAATTTTTTTTCATTACTGCAGCTTTATTCTATATCTTGACGAACAGTACATATGTTAAAACACATCAAGACCATTCAAGTAAAAAAATTGTAAAGATATCTTGATTAAGACCCAATCACAGCTTAGACCCTTGCATGTGCAAGCCCCCCAATGCATAGCACCAGCTAATGTCTCTATTATAGCAAACAATGCACCAAATGACATGTAGACATACCTATTGCAACATTGTGTTGTAGCTACAATATTCTAGTTGCAGCCCCCGTACAGCATAATCTGCATGTTTACGTCATACAACACTCACATTACTCCACTTGTGTCTCTAACAGTGCGGTTACTGTGCCTAGCTGATCCACAGATAAGAATCTCGGTGCTTGCTTTACATTAAGTTACGCTACCGATATTTCATTAATCTAAAGGTTTTAAAAAAAAACAATAAATTATTTATATACTAAACTAAAAAAGATTTTACAGTCGCATGCTTCTGTTGCAACACTTTGATGAAACATTACAGATATTAGTTATCACCGCTTCCGCTACCACTTGTTTCGAATAAATTAATGAAATTTAATGTCTCTTTGTTGCCTTGTTTGTTGTCATTATTAATGCAATTTGAATCGATGCTTTTGCATATCATCCATTCATGTTTTCATTACACCGTCATTTCCAAGTCCAGCCAATAAAATGAGTTGCTCACACCAAACAAATTGCGTTCGTAACTTTGGTGTAAACATTTTTTTCTCTTATAGCTTTTCGCCAACAAACAAATTATTATACTATTACGTAATGCACTGTCACATATTTATACATAAAAAGCTCTTTAAATGAATTTAAACTTATTGTACTTGATTTTCAAAAGTTCGTTATTACATTAATTTGTTTTTGTATTTCATCACATTGTTTGCTTTCCAATACTATGTATGACTGCTTTTTCAGTTTTTTCAACTAGTCTTCGAACTTATTTTGTGTCTACATACATGCGTTTTTCAACGCTCAGTTCGTCCAACACTTTGTGTAAAGTATCACCACTGCACTCGCTGTTCTAGTTTGAAGTTTTCGATCTGTTTCTGTGCGTATTTGTGGCCAAGATGTCTTGAAATTTTAATCGATTCAATTGTAGATTGGCCATTTCCAATTCATTTGTAGTGTCTTGTTATGTCATATAACGATATCAGATTCGCCAAATTCTTCGTCATCTTCTCATTTTTGATTCGCGAGCCTATAATTGTCGTTTCATTTTTTTTATTTACTTGTAAGACGACTTGCTTTGTTTCAACATCGCTGTTATCCCGACGCACTGTTTCTGTTGACAAAACAATATCACGTTAATAAATATTATTAATAAGAATAAAACTGATTTAAAAAATATAACTTAAAGTGCTTTGATGGTAAAATCATCAAATATTGGAATAGCACACTGTCGGACAAGCCAATGAGAAGAGAACAAAACGACAAGAATAAAAAAAGAGTTTAGTCGTTGTGAAAACGTTCACTTTCCTTTTTTTTGTAAGTTGTTTAGTTAATTTTTTTAAATCATACCAAGTCAAAAATTCAAATTGAATTAATTTTGTATTGAAAATATGCAATTTATTCAATTATCAAATAAAATTTAAAAAAAGCTAAAGCAAACCGTTTCAACAAAGATTGCCCAGCTTGGCTAATATTGTAAAATCAACTACGTGCAATGTGCTCGTCTTCTAACATAAGCAATTTCTTGAAATTTATTTTGGTTTTGTATTGTTATAACTAAAACTAGTAGTAGACTGTTACTTTCAATTTATTTTCTTAAATTTCTCAATTTTGCTCTTTAAAGTTGGCAATCTGGTGACAGCAGCAACAAGTAACTAAACACTTCCAAAGTGTAAAAAAAGGCTGTTAGAAAGCAATTGAGTTTTTGCTTTTTTTATCTTCGACCACAGTAGTGACTGTGAAATGCTCTACGTTACGCAAACAGCAAACAAAATAAAAAACCTTGTTGAATCTAATATGTAAGATCACTTTCTACCAAACAAAGAAATATTTTCAATCAAACACTTACACGTCATGTTCGTTTCAAATGACTCGTTTACAAATGTGCTTATTTGAAATTATTGAATGAGACAAGGTCCGTCCTGTTTCGCAAGTTTTTGTCTTGCTTTGAGTTTCTGGCTTTGCTGAATTCTATCTAATTCCATCTGTTGTTGTTTTCTCATATCTTCCGTGACAACCAACTCGTCCACGGTCTGTCCGTCATTCTGCGCATGATATTTCAAGTTATCATACGAAGAAGATGGCTGCTGTTGGGAAGACGACGGGTGGTCAAATTTGCTCATGGCCTCCGCTTGTTGCAGTTTCAAACTGTTGAATTGTTCATCGGTCATTCCTAATTCGTTTCGTAAGCGCTCAGAGTCCGGAGCTGAATTTTTTTTTTTTGGGATGTGATTATGTATGTGTATATGTACTATACATATATATTGAATGTGATTATGTGATGCACAGTATTGTGTTTCACTACTAACCGACAACGTATACAACGTACACACAAGTACAAGCCAAATGTGCAATACACAAACGTAGCTGGCAATATCGGCATTCAGATTGCGTGGCGGCTCCTCGGAAGTGTTTTCCTCATTTTCCAGTGCCTCAACGACAAGTTGGTCCATTTCATTCTCTTGGTCTTGATTGGCTGAGGTGTTTCGATAAGTCCAAACATAACAAAAAAAAAAATCAATGATTTGCAAAGACATTTCAATACGTGTCAAATGTATGTTGTATATGTAACGTGAAGCGGCAGGTCGAGAGGGCTGAGCATTGTCAACGACATCTTGGGGTGGGTGTTCGGACTCGTCTGTCGTGTTCCCTCGTGTTCTCTCTTCATTCGTCAACTCTGTTTTTTTTTCTTCCAAATCTTCCATTGACCTTTCATCCACGTCTTCATCGTCATTTTTATCTTTATCTTTATCTTTATTTGCATTTGCGTTTTCATGTTCGCTTCTAACTTGATCTACATGTTGCTCTTGTGCATTTGGTCGTGATTGTGATTGTGGTTGTGGTTGTGGTTGTGGTTGTAGTTGTGGTTGTGGTTGTGATTGTTCTTCCACTGCCGAAGGTGGTGGATTCGACACTTGCGCAACAGACGTCGGGACTGCGTCTGGTTCAGTGGATGCCACGTCATTAGCGGACAATGCTACATCGGATGATGGTTGAGTCGATGGAGTAGATGATGGATGACCAGTCAGTTGCGACTGTGATGGTTGTTGTGCTTGTCCTTGTCCTTGTTGTGGTTGTTGGGATACTTGTGGTTGTGGTTGTTGGGATACTTGTGGCTGCGGTTGTTGTGGCTTTAACATTGGCAGCAAACGAAAATCATTGCCGACAAAAACTTCGTCTCCATGCATTTGTGTAAGAGTTTGCCACGTGATTCGAGGATCAGCGTCGACGATGCCCTCGTCCGTCACAAGCGTGTACAAATAATCTCCTCTTTTGTAAAGTGTGCTAAAATGATTGTTGTGAAAAAACACAGCCAATTCCCCATTTTGCAACAGTTCGTGCAATCGAATCAATCCATATGCAGTTATTTGTTGTGGTGTCTATGCCAATTCATTCATTTCCACACGTGTATATGTATATGTATTAGTTTTGCTTTTGTGTCGTTCCCCAAATCAAATAACAATGACAAGAACACAAAACTTCATTCAAGTACTGTCGAATGACATCCTTTTCCGCTTCCAACTTTTGTATTTCCTCATCGCTCAATTTTTTGTCATAGTCCTCGCTACTTACGTACTCCACCAACTCGTTGTACGACTTGTGTCCAATCAGTTTGAACAACTTTTCATTCTAAAAGGCGAGACACAAACACCAACACTGGCATTGTCTCGCAGTCTTGTTCGTGCATAGTCATGTCTCATTACAATCGATTTGCATACACAAATCAAAAATACAAATGTACAGTATATGTTTATGTAAAAACTTGCTTGTGGGTCGACAACCCAACCGTGGTATATTCGAATACTGTAATTGTCGAACATTGCAATTTGAGGAGTAAATTCAAACTCCGACGCGTCTTTGAACTTAATGTTTAAATCTATTTTTTTTTCACCGATCATTTTTTTTTTTACTAGTCTGAATGCAACCTCACACTTTTTTTTTTTTTTTTTTTAAAATCGATCAATAATTACCTAAACCTTTTTCCAATTGTGGAAACAATGCAACACAATCTTCAATGTTTTGAATCCCATTTGCTGTTTCTTGCTCTGAACTCGCATTTTCCAATGATCTTTTTTTATTGTTGTTATTATTGTGGGTTGTTTTTTTGTGTGATATTTAATGTGGTCTTGTGTGCAGAATAGGAACAATACTTCAAAACAACAGACGCAATAACCGTGCAAACAATCGGTGCAAGTGCTCTTTTAGACCATTTGTCAGGTCACTAAATTTTATAATTGATAAGTTCGAATTTATTCGGATATCATTTCGCAACAACAACAAGTTACAAATACCAATTAAGGGACACGGACCGCCAACATTTTGTAGAATGCGGTGTGTTCGTTTTCCCTTCATTTTTTTTTAATAACCTTTTTTTTTCATTATAGTCCATTTACAACAAAAAAAAAATTGCATATAGAGACATAACATTGAATACTATTGACTGTATAGTATATTCCATTTTCACTATGCTAATCTTTAAATTTCAAAATACTAAACTCTTCTGTGCCCCTTTTTTGTTTGTGGTTTTCTAATCAATACTGGTACGTATGTAATTTTTCTATTGCCTTTTATGTAATTGTTCGTCTGTGAATAAAAAGTATTGATGTTTACTTGCAAAGTGAAGTGTTAATCCGAAATTGGCTCAAAAACGGTAAATAGTCTGTTTCTTGCAATCACAACAAAAAATGCCACAGTTCTAAAAGTGGTGCTGACATTAATTTTTCGCCATTATCAATTGATTCGTTATTTGATGTAAGTATTGATAGTTCCGCAATTTTCAAGACAACAACTTGTCGTACTTTATTCATTTTTGACGCTTGCACACATTGTTAAGGAATTTTGAGTCGCTAGGTTCCGTGTTTCTCAATTTCGTCATTTCAAACTTTTTAAGCATTATTGATAGTGGCTATCAAATGAGCGACTCTTGGAACAATACAAGTGGTACCATTTGGAGACCCAATCGACCGGATTTAGGCAGTGATCCTCATTCCTATTATCAGATGTATTTTTGTAACCACGCTCATACCCAACAATATGTATTTTTAACCTCAAAACGCCGTCAATTTGTGACACGCATATACACATACACACTACAAATGAAGAGATGAAATTGTATTTTGACAGGAACAAAAACAACCATCGAAAGAAGCGATCACAAAATGGGTACACTCCATATGAAGACAAGTTAGATGAGGAAAGCGGCACAGAAAGTAGGAATCTGTTGCTTCGGCGAAACGATAAAAAGTACAACAGTAACGAGTTTGATTCGTTTGACGAGCAAATACAAAAAAAAAGCAAGAGTACATGAAACACGATAAACAGCTGCAAAATCAAATCCAAACATCGCTCGAGAACCAGCAGCGTAAACAGGAGCAATATCTGCACGAAAAAGATCAAATATTTGCGACCAATACAAACGGTCAAAAACATAAACAATCAAATGCTCCTTCCTCTTCAGTACCTTCTCGATCAACCAAGCGAGCATTTGTCAACCATACTTCCACAAGTTTGCAATCTGCATTTAGAAGGAGAGAGAAAAAAAAAAAAGGGGTTAAAAAGAAGAAAAAAAAAAGAAGTGTTTTTGATGACATAGCAAATTCAGAAGTGAGTGGCAACGCGTTTCCTCGTATTTTGAGACGACCGAATAAAGCAAGAAATAATGAAACAGCTGTTGGAACCTCGACGACGACAAGTGGGAACGATGGGAGAAATACTGGCCCACACGCAAATGAAGAGTTGAGACGAGGCATCGGTACGACCACAGAGTTAGTAGGAGGGGCGTCCACAACCCCGGCGATTTTGAAAGACTTTGAAACGAAGCTTTCGTTGCAAGAAAATAACAATAACAGCAATAGTAACAATAGCAATAACAACAACAATAATAACAAAGAATTAAGCAATACAAAGAACGAATCCAAGGAATTAAAAAAAGCCAAAGACAAAGATACGACTGGAAACGAGGAAAAAAACAATGATAAAGAATCGCCGGATCGTGTCACGAAGTCGTGGGCTGACTTGGATGAAATGCCTTCTACAGATGATGAACAGCATCGCAATAACGACATTAACAAACAAGACAAGCATAATCATTACCATAGCAATCAAAAAGGCGATGATTATTTCAACGACAACAATGACAATGACCATTACAATGGTAATGATAATGACAATGATGATGACTATTATCATGATGAACGTGGAAATGACAGAGACAAACAATCTGAAGATCGAGAGTATGAAGAAGAGGTATGACGATTTGCACTTTGCAAATAAGATACTTTTTTTTTTTTTTTTTTTTTGATTGGCTGACTGACTGACTGAGTAAATGGATAGACGAATGGATGAGTGATGTTGTGTTGATTGCGCTCGTGGACAGAATGAAAAACCTCGATCGAAGCAAAACTTTTCCACGCAGGATGTACGGTCCACAGAGCAGCAACAAAAAAAAAAGGTCGTGGATTTCAGAGTCAGTACCGAAATGACGAGGCTTCTTCGACCTCACATGCACCAAAGCGCGATCAGTCGGAACGAGGGAAGCACAGGACACGAACAGCCGAGTACGGTGGAACGGCCACGAATCACGGCCGAAAAAATGTCGAGTATAACTCCTCCTCTTCTTTTCGCCAAAGATATGATGACGCTCAATATGATCAATATCATCAATATCATCAATATCACCAATATCACCAATATGATGAACACAATCAATATGACGATTATGACGATGAACACAATGACAATAGTGGTGGTGGCAACGCCAAACATTCGCGTGCTCATTATGGACATTATAACAAATCGAAAAAAGAATCTTCTTATTTTCATAATAATAATAACAACAATGAAGAGAATGCCACTTATCACACTTCGAACGAACGTGGACATCGTCGTGATAACAAACAGAGCCATTCACACCGCTATCGTAATAACAATGAACACACGGGTCAGAGCCAACCGTCGGGGTATTTCACTCGCCACGCAAGGAGCAATAGTGCCACTGCCAACACAACTGGATTTTATACATCGACATTCAAAAATGAAATGTCTGCTCGTGGCAAACAGTCGAAACATTCCGCTCATACCCAACGTGGGCGGTTTGGATATCAATAATTCGCATCTTTCGATCTTGTTGTGCTGTTGACCCGCTCAACTTATCCCTCCTCTACACCCTTCAAAGTGACAATGTAAATGTAGTTGGTGCGTCTCTTTCCACAGGTACCATCATTTTGTGTCTTGAGAGCATTTTGGAGAGTTTTTCTTTTTGTTTTTTTTTTAATGTTTTGAAGAGAAAGAAAAACCTTCGTTGCATTTTCCTACCTTCTTGTCGCATTTAAAGTAGGAAAACTTGAACACTCTTTAGTTGACTTCCTTCCTCAAAAATTAGTCTTGCCACAAAAAAGTGGAGTTTGTAAATATTATCAAATAAATAAATATTTTCACCATTTTTCACAAATGATGAGTGGCGGCAAATTGAAAACTCAAAATACGGTACAGTCGATATGTAATAATCTACAAAAAATAAATGGTATGCTTGTGATGATACTTTGAAGATAAGCAGATTTTCTCCGTGAATACAAACATTTAATCTTAATTAAAAAAAATACTATCTTTTTTAAACATGGCAATTGTGATGAAGTTTTTTACCTATCAAAGAAAATATCGTGATGAATTCATCACACTAATATTCTGAACAATATTATTTAGAATGGGCTAATAATTATCAACACTCAAAGTAAAAATCACATTAAAACTTTTTCTCCAACATTTTATGCTTTCTCCAATTTTTCACATATACTTTGCTATAAATCTTTGGAATATCTGAAAAGATTAAGATTACCAAATATAAACTCGAGACTTAAACGACAAAGCACAGCAAAGGAAAAAAACGCAGTGAACAAAAAAACGGGGAAAGTTTGAGAAACTTTTGTTGTTTGTTGACTAACTTTTCTTCTACTTATTACTTTTACTTTCTTGTGAATTAGTTTATTATTTTTAGCGATGTCCTTTTTACCACCAAAACCAGGCAGCAAATCAACCGAAGAAAAACCAAGCCCCTTCAAAGTGGCGTTGTCGTTGTTTTTGGTGTCCCTGGTCGCAGGAAAGGTGAAAGGTTCCTTAGAACATAAAGGACCACCACCAAAACCAACTCCACCTGATTTTGTTGAAACATTGTTGACCGTTGCTTTGGCCAAAGGTGATTAAAAAAAAAAATTTTTTTTGAGGATAAGCATTGTTTTTTATTTATTTATTAAAATATAGCGACATTGGAACGAGCTCATGAGAGCTTTTTGCGAGAAAATCTGGCATCCTTAGTTGCTGCCCCAGCAGCGGCCGCTTTGCTTGTTGCTGCTACCGCAGCGTTGGTGAAGGCCCAAAAGGAAGGTGATGTCCCTGAAGACACGATTCCAAAGGTTGTTATTTCTTTATTGGTGGCTTCCTTGGTGTTTAAGGAATTGAAAGATATTAAAGACGCCACTGCTCCACCGACGCCAAAAGTCGACCTGAAATTGGCCATCGCTGTCGCTGCTGCTTTGCACGTTACCGATGAGTTTGTCCATTTAGTGCCTCAACTCATTGAAGCAGCAATTAAAACTTACTTTTTAACACGAGCTTTGGAACTTGTTTTGCCAAAGAAGTAACTTTCTAGGTTTTTTTTTCCTATAATTATTCTAATTGAACTTGGATAACTCAGTTTTACCTCATTTACGAGGAGAAAAAACGAAAAAAAGGGGAACCACGTATGTCACGCCATTGTTTTTGCCTGACATGTGCACAACATTTTTAAATATGTGACTCATTGAACCACTTTTTAAAAAAAGGTCTATCAGTTGTGTTTTCCGCTTTCAGATGTGATTTTCTTGCACAGTTATTTTGTGTGCACGAATAAATAAAAAGTAATATGCCCAGAAAAAAAAAAGCTAACTAAATTTTATTGCTAGTTGTGCTGTAGATGGATAGCTTTTCTGTCACATTTTTATGTGTATAATTTTGAAAAAATGTGTTGGGTGTAAGACTTTAGGAATTATGCTATCCATTATTTATATCCCGAAAACTGAAAGACCTCTCTACACCACAATATGCATCTGAGCGACGCAGGTCGGTCGGATGTGGTAATTATAAGTATGCGACTAAAATGTTTTTGTTGATGCATGAAAAATATTTCCGTTAGTTACAAGTAATGTTCATTTTTTAGAATTAACAAGATCAAGCAAAATTTCTCAGAAACACGTTTTAACTTGCATCCTTTTTTTGTTTCCAAAGTTACGTTTGGGTTCGCTGAGTTTGGCAAGTGACCCGAAATTTTTGGCTTGAAATAGCCGTAAATAATAGATTTAGGTAAATATATTTACAATTTCACGAGGAAAACAAAACAAAAAAGATCATTAGAAAAGCGTCGTGTTACACAAATCCCTTTCTTTTACGAAAAGAAGAGTAATTGGTTATCAAAGCAATGAGTAAAAAGAAAGCGGAGCGCAAAGTGTGCGGCTGCCAAGCGACCGCACATTCGCTGTTGACGAACTGTCTAAACTGTGGCAACATTGTGTGTGTAGTGGAAGCGAATAATCCATGCAGTTACTGTGGGAAAGAATTGAATGTGAAGCGACAATCAAAAGCCCTTTCCTCGACATCAGATGGCGATCTGAATAAAGCGATGGAATTGAAGGATCGATTGTTGCGCTACGGAGTGGAGAAGAAGACGACAAGGATAGTGGACGATAGTGGCGATTTTTATGAGAACGACGCGGACAACATTTGGCTATCGCAGCTGGAGCGACAACGAGCACGCGAGAAGCAAAAAGAGAACGAAGAGAAGATGAACCAATCGCGAGCAGATGTGTCAGTCGAAATTGCGCTGGACATAGGAAGAGGGACAATTGAGACGATCGAAGATAAAACGCCTAAGTACATCACCGTGGCTAAGCCTGAGACCACGGAAGAGAGGACCAAAGAAGTGCAATCCTATTATCAGTCGAATATGACCGGACGCGCCAGTGAGGTGTATGCGAGTCTTCAAAAGCTAATGCGAAGCGAAAGTGCCGCAATTGCGAACACTCAAAAACAAAAGCAACAACGAAATCACGACGTCGCCGCCGATGATGACGAGGATGCAAACAATCCCGATAACGGACTTGATCATGGCAAACACGAACATGGATCCGAATTTCACCGACTTCAAGATGCCCCCTATTTTGAGCAGGCCGACGAACAAGAAGAAGATGATAATGCTACAACAAGTGATAACAAAACTCGGCCCATGAAAAAAGTTGCTGATGAAGATGGAAATGAAGAAAAAAAGAAAAATGAGGAGGATAATGCGCCAGCTCAAAATATTGGATTGGCCATGAGTGATATTGTCCCCACTAAAAAGAGGAGGAAACGGGGCGCCACTTCCTCCACGCGGTCCAAATATTATGGCAATGAGAAGGACGAAGGGGTTTGCTTGTCCATGCATCAACCCTGGGCCAGCTTGCTCGTGTGCGGGATCAAACGCATTGAGGGGCGCAGTTGGAACACTCAGTATCGCGGACGGTTGTGGATTCGCCTCGGCAAGACGACAACCCATCCTTTTGAAATTGAAGAAATCGAAAAACGTACATGGAAGTTTATAATAAATCCAAGTCGGCCATACCCTTTCCCAAAGACTATCCTTGCAGTGCTGTGCTGGGTTGCGTTGACTTGGTCGAATGCTTGTCGAATGAAGAATATACGGAACAGTATGTCAACACTAGCTTATCCAAAGAACTCAACACCTCTGCTTTTTGCTTCATTGTTGAACGGCCTATGAAGTTGCTACTCCCCAGTGCTATCACCGGGGATCACAAACTCTTCAAAATCCCTTCTCAAAGAATTCAAGCTTTAGCTCAAGGACTTCGCCCTGTCTCCGCTGAATGGCAAAATGCTTCGGCTCCAAAGCCGAACAAATAATTGTTTTCGCTACAGTAAGCGAATCTCGTTAGAGAAGGCAAATGGAAGAGAAAGGATAAGATGGAGAATGGCTTGTGCTGTTCACGCACTTCAATTCATTAATTTCACTTAAAGAAATATCCAAATCGCGTGCTTTTTTTTATCTTGCTTTTGGCTTTGCAGCAATTAATATCGTGCTAGAAAAATAGTGAAACGTATTTTGTTTTAATATTTTTAGAGTGCCGCCCACATAAAACGCCTTTTTCGAAATGAAATTGCATTTCCTAACACTTTCTTTTAAGAAAAACATATAAATGGAATAGAAAATTTAAACATTTACAAATTTCACTTTTTTTTCAACCAAAAACTTGAAAATATAATAGTTCTGAAAAAAAATTGTAAGTGATTTAAAAGATTTCCCAATTATCCAGAGGATTTTTATCTGACGAAAATCTTTTTTTGTCGTATACATCAATAAAAAAACTTTATGTTTCATACAACATTTATTTGAAAAGGACGCTTTTTAATGAATGAAGAAAAACAGTGCCCAATTCATTTTAAGCCTCATGTTAAGGCCGACATTGTTCACATCGTCACAAAAAAATTGACAAAACACAATCTTATGTCTTTTTAGTTTCACACAATTGACACTTTAAAAGGAATGAAGAGGCTACAAACAAAACATTAAAAAACCGTGATTATATATTATGTTGTTGTTATCCCTCCTATGATTATTTATTTAAAAAATGCCTGTATACCATTTATATTGTATTTTGAGTATACATGAGCAGTTTTCAAAACATTCCTACTCGATTTAAAATCAAAATTTGATCGCGTTGTTGTGGTTCCAAGAGTGGAATAGCTTTGTACAATTGGATGACACATCTCAAAACAAACAGTTCAATAAAAATCATTAACACGAACAAAATGACAGAGACGACATTTTGCCCATACCAATAGATGAAAAACGCTCGTGCGGCAATTTCCAATACCAAACAAATTATGTAAGCTCCCAAATAAGTGCGTCTCAACATTTTGGCGCCATAATAACCCGCCAACGCTAACGCTGCAACCAAAAAGAATATAATTGACAAAGTCAATCCAAACAAAATCAAAAATATGAAATCCATTATCGCAAATATACGAACAAATCGACACAATTTCACAAGTTGTAGCACATTCAGGTCATGATGTAAATGGGCATGATGCATCGGTATTGGATCGGCCATCCCTTCACCATTACCAGCATCATACATGTACGGGTTCACACCAACATTATTCCTATTTAAAAAAATTTTTTCTAACTTTCCGATGTCATTTTTGCTTTTTAAAGAAAAAATCAATTTTACGTATACTTTTTTTTAATGTTTATCTCCCTTTTTTTCATTAAAAAAAAAATCAAAACTGAGACATATTTACGACGACATCAGGATTGGGATTATAATTGGGAGGCGGTATGCTATTTATCGGTCGAACAACCATGTGTAACGTGGATTGATCCACTATACCGTAATTAGTCAATGAGTTAGTGTCAATTTTAAGCTCTTGAGCTCTATAAATTAATCGCTGTCGCTCTGGGATTACATTTCGTTCTCGTTCTATTGCTTGTTTTAAATCTCCCACGGTTGCTGTTGGCGCAATTTGAACCGTAAATGTCGTTCCGTCTAATTGCTTAATTGTCACTGTTATTGAAACAACATCTGCTGCTATTATTTCACCGTTTGTATCCATTTCTGCGACTTTCTGAAGTGTTATTTATTTATTTGTTCGCTTCAGTACTCTTGAAAATATAGTCGTTGTTAGATACCTTCGAAATCAGCCAAAAACTTTCACTTTATCTTTCAAATCAATTTTAAAAAATTAAAAAAACGACAGAACCTTGTCTTTTTTTTGCTTCTATGTTTTTTCAGTTCAAGTTTAGTTTTCTCTTGATCATAATTAATACACTCGTACTCTACAATTAGGTTACTCCGTTTTAACACACTCTTCTACCAAAAATTAAACTCAAGCGCTAAAAATGCAATAAAGCAACATCCAGTTTTAAATTTTTTTGATAACAGCTTCGTTCAATATTTCCAATTTTCATATACAACATACCTTATATTTTAAAAAATTGCTGTTGTCTATAATAACAATGCGTAATTAGCTTTTATTTTATTTTGCAATTTGAAACTTTTTTTAAACTAGTTTTGAATCTTACAAAAATTCCCTTTTTAGAATTTTTAAAATAAAAATACAAAAAAACAGCTTGTTTTTTTTAGGTTCAATTATATTAAAAAATGTTTATTTTTGGTATTGATAATTTTTTTATTATTCGACCACAGGAGCAAGATTAATTTTTTTGTGCTGAGTGTTAACGAAACGTCATATTTTTATTTTTTTCGCCATGAAGATATTTGACTTCATTCACATTAAATTAAAGTTCGAACCAAAAAACCAAACCCATCGAACAAACAAAAAAACAAATAATAAAAACAGAAAGCAGAGGAATAAAATAAAAAAGCAAAACAAACAATGTACTATTTTTCACATTGGCTGTCCAATTTCAACAACTTTTCAACAACATAAAAAAAAACCAAACCAAAATACACCCATCCACCACGTTATGCTTTTAAATTTTATTTGTTTTAATTGTCCACCCCTAAAGGTCGCTTTTCACACATTGTTTCCAAAGTAATTTTTTGACTGTTGTAAACGCGTTCTGGAAACATCTTGTTGAAGTTTGTTTTGATTGGAAGCAGCAGCCATGGCATAAGTATTGGACAAAGAACTGCGATATGAGTTCAAGTTCAAGTTGCTGGCACTATTACTGTTTCCAAATTCCAAATTTTTCCAATCGTAGCTTTTTGGTTTGAGATCATCCGTTGTGTAAAATTGAGGAATATTTTCCTTTCCTTTGCGCGATGTCATCAGTTCAAATGAATTTCTTACCCCTCGATTGCCATTCAAATCGAGATTTTTGTGGAGCAATCCAAGTTTATCATCGCTATTCAAATTCATATTTCCACTTTGTACCGTCTTTTCCAAAGCCAGTCCATAAAATGCGTTGCTCACGCCTAACAACTCGCGTTGATAACTTTCGTGTGTCAACTTTTTTTCCTCTTGGAGCTGTTCCGCCAACAAACAAGACATTTTGTATCACTAAGTATTGCATTTACTATACATATACAAACTTTTCAAATGAAACTAAACTTCTTGGACTTGCTGACGAAGACTTTCAATGTAGCCTTTATGCAATTCGCAATCGTTGGTCTTTTGCGCGTGCAACTGCTCCAAAGCGGAATGATACTCTTTCAACTTTTTCTTTTGATCAGTGGAAAATTGCGTGATTGCATCAATTTGTTTTTGCAATTCGTCACACTTTTTGCAGTCTAATCCTCGATACGACGGCAGTTTCAGTTTTTCTTTCAACTCGGTTAGTTCCTTCAGCGCGTCTTGGTATTATTTTGCGTTTGCGTACACAGACGTTTTTGAACGTGCAGTTCGTCCAACACTTCCTGCAAAGTGTCGCCACTGCGTTGACTGTTTCCAACACCGCGAATCTTGTAATCCATCAATTGTTGTTTGTATTGTTCCGCTTGTTCCTAACAACGTTATATGTGTTATTTGTTGATTCAAAAAAAAAAATATTTGTATGTATTATGTACATAAAATTATTTACAACTAACTTTTAATTGCGGAATTTGTTTTAATTGACATTTCAATTCAAAGTTTTCGTTAAAAAGTTGATCATTTCGGAATTTCTGGTTTTCGAGTTCTTTCGTTTGCGCACTGGTGGCCAAGTCGTCTTGGGGGTACTTTTTAAACTGCATGTCGTACGATTTCAACCGATTTAATTGGAGCTTGGTCATTTCCAATTCCTCTCGGTACTGTCGGATTTGCGTATCATGCAGCGATCCCAGTTGCGCCAACTCTTTCGTCAACTTATCGTTTTCGCTTCGCAAGCTGCGAATTGTCGTTTCATAGTTTTTCATTTCCTTACAAAACGAGGTGCTTTGTTCTTCCAACAGCGCTATTTTCCCCACGTAGTCTTTCTGTTTTAAAAAAAAAAAAAACAGCATTAAAAAAAAAATTTATTGTTAATAATAAAACCGATGAAAAACACACATAAAAAAAAAAAAAACGTATACTTTTTTTTCAAAAAAAATAAAAAAAAAAATTAAACAAAACTTCTTTTCTTTGAAATTCTTGGGTCATGTTGTTTCGCACACGATCTTCTAAAAACTTGTACTCATCTTTAATTCGAGTGTTTTCCGTGGCCAATTGTTTGCACTCGGTTTGATAACGCGACAGGTCGTTTTGCAAATTAAGATTCTCTTGTTCCAACTGTCGAATCAAGTCTTTGTTAGAATCCAAAAGGTATTGGCTACTCGTGCTGTACATGTCATTGGTCAGCTTGCCAACGCCACGACTTTGTGGAGGAGACATGAGCAACTGATTGCCACTGCTGCCGTTGCCATTGGTATCAAATGCACGAAACTCAAACGTCGCGTCGTTGCCTTGGTTGCTATTGCCGTTGCTGTTTAACATCGATCGCGTATATCGTGGCATAACTGGACTTTGCATTGCTATTCTCCGCGTTTTGTCATACTTCCGAGCTGAAAATTGCAGGAACGAATGTTGCGAGTCGTTCAACTTGTTTGAATTGTTATTGTTCATATTTGTGTTGCCATTTGCATTGTTATTATTGTTTCCATTTTTTATGGCAATCGGAGTTGATAATGAGTCATTCCCAATATCGGCGTTTGGATCCACAAACCCATTTTGCCGTGTCAACTCGTCCAACAGCTGCACTAAAAACATTTGGTCCGATGCGTCCAATTTCAACATTTTTTCCACGGCTTCTTCCCTGTTATCGGACTTTATCGCTGCCAATAACACTACTTCCATTAGTGATACAAAATCTATTCCGGAGTTATTTGTTGGTGTGTTTGGGTATTTTATTTTGTTAGTTGCTCTTTATTATTGGATATTGACATTGATACTTTTTTTTTTTAAAAAAAAAAATTTTTACATACCTTTTAGGTTGTCGGCCAAATGCCAGCGCTGCCGGCTCAATCGTGTCTTTGAAAAACAGATCGTCGTTTAAAACGTCAGTATAAAAACGTTCCAATGCTCCCTTTAGCTGCTTCATGTTACTTATTTTTGCAAAACCACTGTGCGGTGTCAACGCAATGCTTCCAAGGTCAAAATGCTTCGGTGACAAAATCGCTAAAAATTTGAAAAAATAGCACACCGTCTGACAGTTCTTCCAGACTTTTGATTTGTGTTGATGTCAACCCGAATAGGTTCATCCATCTCACCATTACTTCACAAATTCGTTCATCGCTAAATTTAGACATCTTGGCAGCTAGAAATTGGACCTGATGTTTTCAACTTTTTGGTTCTTTTTGAAGAAAAGACCTTCCGAGGGTTGAGTCAAAAAAACTTCATCAGCAGCTGATTTGTAATTATTATTTTCTTAATGCAATCAAATAATCTTTTCCAAAAAAATGCATTTAAAAGTAGATTGCTGCCATTCTCTTATGACAATATTAGTATCTGAAGACAAATAAAAAAATTGAAAAAATATTTTTGGTGTGAAAAAAAATGTTTGAAATGTATTCGAAATTGTGAAAATTGGAAACATTTGAAAGACTTGAACAACGAAGTGAAATTTGTAATAGTGTTAAAGTCAACATTTCGAGCAGTAACAAGAGCTGGAAGGGGCAAAGACTGAATATTTGTGGACAGCAGACGCTTTTAAATATTTTTTTCAGCGAGTTTGGAGCACATTTTACAATATAATTTCATATATTGATGACAAAAAAAGTTTGAATATTGAAAAGAGCAAGTCACACAATAAAAAACTAAACTAACAGAAAAAGGACGTATTTTAAATGGCAAATTCGACAATTTTTGATTTTTTTTTGAAATGGTCAAAGATATTATTTTCTGACAAACAATAAATTGGGAACGATTTATCTTCATCATGTATGTAGGGCAAGTCCCTATTATAAGTATCCAAACGTCAAGGGAACGGAGGAATCCCCAGTATGCTAAACTTTCTCAACAAACTTACTTCTTACTTTCCTTGCTTTTCTTTTGTTATCTTGTTTTATTATTTAAATTTATTTCGTTTTACGAAAATCCTATTCTTTTCTTAGTAAATACGTTTCGTATTACAGTTAGTGTACCAATACTATCAGCAGACGTCCCACATGTAAATCATTTAACAGCATCATTTAACATATACTTTGCATTACATTCATTTCAAGTATTTTACAAATATCTTTGTCGAACATGATAAAATAAAGTGTTTTATTTGAAAAAAAAAAATAAAGTATACAAAAAGATAGGACATTTGATCATACTGGTGGTATGGTATATTTCAAACGTGATTGTTAGCTACAACACCACAGTTGGAGCTCCGCCAGTACAACACAATATGTATATTTACTGCATGAATAACTAAATATATTTTGACGAAATATTATATATATTTGTTATTAATACTATATCTACAATTTGTATTGAATAAACGAAAATCAAATGTAGTGTTATTGTCATTATTAATTACATTTGAGTAGATACTTTTGTTGGTTATACATTCATGTTTCTACTTTGCAATATCATTTTCAAATTATGTCAATAAAATCAATTGATCAAAACTCGTGTTCATAACTTTCGTATGTTCATTTTTTTTTCTATATTGAAAATATTTATTATACAATAAAACAAATCATTTTATATACAGTAGGTTGCAAAGAAAACTGAACGCCTAAAACGATATTCTATGATGATAATTGATTTTCTCAATGAAAAATCAATTATCATCATAGGATATCGTTTTAGACTTTCAGTTTTCTTTGCAACATACTGTAATTACGTAAATATTTTCAAATGAAATTAAACTATTGTAATTGATGAAATATACTTTCAATATATTATTTATTTACTTTACAACAATTGTTCATTCGATTGTGAATATGTACCAACGCGAAAACATAGATTTTCGTATAAAATCGAGTGCTTAGTTTAATTTGTTTTACAGTCCAATACTAATTATGATAAAGCAGTTTCAGTTTTTCTTGCAATTAGTCTCTAAATTTTTTTGCGTATATCAATGGGACATTAGTATTGCCACTTCATTTACTGTTTCCAATACAAATTTTCAATTGTATTGCTATAATTTTTCATAATAACATTATACATATTATTTATTGAATAAAAAAATATTTTTACAAAATATTATTTAAACGAACTTTTAATTGAAATATCAATTGAAGCAAATACTTCAATAAAAAGTCTTCGTTAAAAATATTTATCCGTTTTGGAATTTGATTCTTTCGATTTTATTCGTTTGCACAATAATATCAAAGTCGTATTGTGATTTTAACATATTCAATATTATCTTGTTTATTTTCAATTCATATCAATAATGTTCGATTTTTGAATCAACACAACAGTATATAAGCTTTGATAACTTTTTCGTTAATTCTTCATTTTAGCTTTTTAATATACAAATTGTTGTTTTATAATTTTTCAATATAACTTGCATCGATATTTTTTTCGCAACGTACTCTTTCTATTAACAAAAAAACAAACTGATTGTCGTTCAAAAAGTTTGTATAAAATGTTTCTTTAGTTTCTTCATGTGATCCAAAACTATCAAATTATTTGAAAGTGTCTGTTTTCCAAAAATATTCGGTCTTCGTGCTCTTTTATTCCAAAGGCTGCATTTTCCTTTGAATCTGTTTCAATCATTGTTACGTCTTGAGACTAGGTACTTGCAAATTTTGTACTTTGTTTTCAGTCCACAAAGTTTCCATGGCAGAAAATGATACAGTATCTAAAGAGATGTTGAATTGTTGACTTTGGATTCAAATGTTAGCCTTTACGTTCACTAAGGTACAAAAAAAAGGGGAAACGCTGCTGACTTTAACACAAAAGTATTTATAAAAATTTTTTTGTTGAACCAAAGACAAAAATTTCTTTGATTAAATCTTGTTTTTGTTTTATCTTATTTCTGAGATGTTGGTATTTTGATATGTGCGTAGTGTATGCTTGGAAATGAAATTTTTTTTTTACATTAGTCTGATGTCTGTAAAGTAAACACTAAAAAAAGCAAAGAGTGACATAGCAATACATATAACTACGTTACAGTTGACTTTTTCCCTCTTCAGCCATTTTTTTTTCCAAAAGAGCAAATTAATTGAATATAAATTTTTAGTAATTTTTCAATAGTTGCTCA
>ASPP01005014.1:0-11811 GCA_000512085.1 Reticulomyxa filosa
CACTTCTATGTCATCTCCTTCAATCATAAGCAAGTTCTGTTTATTTGATCGAATATCCTACAAGCGAACACTTTTATCTGTGATCCAGATAATATTTTATTTACTAATTCATTTGATCCATATTTTTCACTCCTAACATAACCATTATGTCCTTTGAATACATTCAATCGTTTGCTTTTTTCAATATCCCATATTCGAATGATTTGATTAAATGATCCAGAAGAAATTGTATATCCATTTCCACTAAGCACACCAATATTATTACTTTACAATGTGAGATATCAACACACCAAACATCGTTTTCATGTCAATTGAACATGTAACAATTTGCATGTTTCAATATCCCACAAACGACTTGATCTGAGTGTCCTTTGAATAATTGAATATGCTTGTTGCTATCAAAATCCCATACATGAACTGTTTTATCCTCTGATATAGGACAAATGAATTGATCATTGTCAATTGTTGAATAATCAATACTATATACATCTGCTATGTACTTTAAATGTTTTAAGTAATTTGGATGATGAACGAAATGTATCAAACACGAAGATGGTATATGCCTATGTTAAATAAACATTTAAATATTTTGATTGATACTAAATAAAAGAAAAACAAGTGAACTGACATAATCGACAACGAATTTATTAAAGTCTCCGATCCATCCTAATTTAATATTTAATATTCGGTCTAGTGACGAAGGATTATTTGGGCCTCTGCTTTTGACTATTTCAGTCTAAAGCAAAAAACGACAAACAATAAAGAATAAAAACCTAAAGATAACTTGAACACAACTTTCATTGATAATCTTGAATTCATTCTTTTGTTTTTTCTCTTGAGATGATATTGGAATAAAAAACGCTTGAACTTTTTTTTGTGTTAACGAAAATTGAATTGAACCGTGCCTAACGTTTCTATTTAGTAAATATGAAAGGAAAATTTTGTATTGAGAAATAAGTATTATATTTTGCAAATATTCGAACTCCAACAATGAGCTATGATTTATTCAATTGAAAGGACATTTGGTTTATATTACAAGAAATGTTTCATCCATAAACCAAAAATATATCTATTTAATTGGTATTCTTTCTCATCCAAACAGTGTTATTCTTTTTTTGTCTTTTTGTGAATAATGTCAAAATAAAAAGCTTAATATCGTAGTCTGTTAAACCCAAAAAAAAGCACTCAAAGATACAAAGCGCAACGTTGTCCAATGAAGGTTCTCTTTTTTTCAAATAAAGGAAGCAAGCATAGAATATAACTCGAGTAGTATTGGTGAAAAACGCGAAGGACAGAGCCGTCACAAGAACGTGTCAGTCGCCAAACACAAGTGAAATGAACGGGATCAAGAAAAGAATCAAAACAAAGGGAACAACGATAAACACAGGCAATCATAAGAAGTGTCTGTCAGTGATATCGAAGCATTGGAAGCAAAATAGGAGGAAAAAAAAAGGTCAATACATGTCAATGAATACATGGCGGAATGAAGATATAATGAATGAGTTGTCTCAGGTGTTGAGATGCAATCTCTTTCGCGAATATTAGTGATAATGTCCGTTGCAAAGGGCAACATCCTAAATTGATAAACAAATTTATGTCTGCTATTTTTGACCACCGAGACCACAATTGACAAGCAAGTATGAGAAAACAGATAATCTTTCACGCATGTACGTAAACGTATACATATATGTATATGAATTTTTTGTTTCATAGGATTTTTTTATAAAAAAAACAAAAAAAAGTCGGTACAACAAAAATTAGATGTCGAATTTTGGCACCAAATTCATTCTGTGGTTTGAGTCAGAAGACCACAAGAAGGAAGAAGCACATTGCTGATTGAAGTTACTGTCCCTATAGAAAAATGCAATGCAGATGTGACAGATACGCAAGCAAACAATCAAATTGGTGATTATGCACATTCGCTTTGAATTTGATCACATAATTAAATGTTTTTTTTTTATTAATAATTTTTTAAAAAAAGATTTTTGTGAGTTAGTTTAACTTTTTTATTTGACAAAATTATAATTGGACTTCAATATAAGAATATTTTTACAAAATAGTCGTAATGATTCTCTTTCAGAAATACAATGAAGAATAATAAAAGTGAAAAAAATAAATAAATTGAGAACCCACAATTTTCTTGACACAGTTCAAAGTAAGGATCTATTCTCTCTGGACGTTGTTTGGTCCTGAGCAATGGGTGGAAACGCTCAGAGACCAGCATAAGAGTCCGTAACATGTACCCACAAAGTTCATCTACTACTCAAAGAGGGTGTCTGTGAGGTAGTATAAAATGTTATTATTTCTTTCCATACATTTTTTTCTTCAAATCATTCTTTGTCGTAGCAATTGTATATATTTTGTGTTAAGAGAAATGCCTCCCTTACTATTTGTGCTTATAAGCCACACACATTTTACGTTGCGTTGAGAGGTAAAGAGAGAGAGAACTACTTGTTAACAATTATTTTTGCACATTAGAAATGCCCAGAAATTTTTCAAAATGATATGTTAAAAAAAAGTTTGTTTTTTTTTTTTTGTCATGAACATTTTTTAATTTTGATTAAAAAAGAAAATGCATTTTATGATGATTGCTCATCGAGGGGATACGTCAAATGTGGATTCAAGCCATAGTAGATTCCATATTTAAATTCAATGACAAAAGTGGAACGGTGTCCAGATAATACCGGTTTAACGCGATGAGCCGAAGTGATCGGAAAAACGACAAAATCTCCTTTGTGCCAATCCAATGTTTTTCGAAAGGTATCAAAATCTGAATCTTTGATAGGAGTATCATTCATTTCTTGTTCTTGAATTTCGGAATTAAATAAATGTTGAGAATCCATAAATTCAAGTTCTCCTCCAGTAAAATCAACATTAGGTTCACTTAACATAATTACCATTGTAAGTACAGTTCCTCCAACGTCCACATGCCAACCAAGTGAATTTCCAACAGTATAATTAATAATCTCAATTGTTTGTGCGTGCAGACTATCATTCCAATGCAATTGAAAATGATTATATTTACTTTCAGTCACTTGTTGTGCCAAACGTCGAATTGTAGAATACAAATCTTCACGAATACAATTATTCATATAAAGTACTTTATGTGAAACCTTTTCTGCTTTTGGTTCCTCTTTTTCAAAGTCATCATACGAATACCAATTTTCTTCATCTATATTCTTATCTTCTTCTTTCATCTTTTCAGATATACCATATTCAACACCAAAATATCTACTGTCTTCTAACACTTCTACTTGATTTTGTACCGATTCGCTTCGACAAAATTTTATTTGGTCGCTAAGTAGGTCTTTAAACTCCTTTGAAGCAAACGCTCCCTTTCCATGAATATAGGTTGGAAAAAACTTGGCACTGAAAACCAAGGGAGGAAGAGGGTCTTGTGAAGCTGAGACAAAAACAACAGCCACAACAAACAATAACAAGTTCATTAGAGACCTTTTTGCAAAAAAAAATAAATTAGTCGCTTTCATTACAAATTATCATCAATAATTCACATATCCAAAAACTATATACAAGAGGATTCAATGTTCTAAACAAATATACTGTGCTCACACAATTTGTCTCTTTATAAATAAACGTTAAAATAAATTCTTTCAATAATTTTATGCACACAAAAAATTAAACAAGCAACAGTTATATAAAAACAAGACCAGTAAAGATACAATGAAACTTTTTTAGATATTTTCGTTTTGTGAACTTTCTTAAAACCTTCCAAAATGTTGTACGAATTAATGATTTTATGATTAATAATTTTTTTTTAACACTATTTTTCCATTAAAATCATGAATATTATTGAAAATATTAGTCCACAAAATGATAAAAGATTTTATAAAGTCTAAATTTACTCGTTAGCTAAGGTGCAGAAACAGAGAGGGGGAGTGCATCTGTTGGATCTAAAATTTTGTCCTGAAACGTGAATAATAATGTCCAGCAATAAAACATTTCAATTCAAATTAGTATTGTTAGGTGATACATCAGTGGGAAAATCGAGCATAGTCATCCGCTTTGTAAAGGGTCAATTTTCTGAGTTCCAAGAATCCACGATTGGAGGTAAACCGAAGAGTTTGATAGTGGTTTATTATTTTCAACCCCTTTATGAAAATGCAGAAAATAAAATTTTTATGATCGTTTTTTTGGTATCCTTCACTTTAAACAAAAAAAACATGACTCAAAGAAACGAAACAACAAAATTTTATCTAAACAATCAAATTTAAATACAGCTGCATTTTTAACCCAAACTGTGCCATTGAATGATTGTACGGTAAAGTTTGAAATATGGGACACAGCAGGACAAGAGAGATATCACTCACTAGCTCCTATGTATTACCGTGGTGCAGCAGCAGCTATTATTGTTTACGATATCACTTCGCAAGTTATCATACTAAAATTGTCGACGTATACCAAATCGCTTTTTTTTTTTCTCCTATTTCTTTGCAAAAACAATAAAAAAGATGAATTTTTTTTTTTTTTTTACGTTCCAAAAAATGAAAAAGGATACATTTGCACGCGCAAAATCATGGGTTAAAGAATTGCAAAGACAAGGAAGCCAGGATGTAGTTATTGCATTAGCAGGCAATAAGATTGACCGCGAAGAGGAAAGAGATATATCTACCGAGGTATTATCCTTATCTTTTTTACTTAAATGGAGTGCTTTTTTTTTTTGTGCTGTGTGGCGTGTGTGTGCTATCTATTTTTGTACATTTTGTTTGTTCTTTTTTTCTCATTGGTTTAGGAAGTAAAAGCGTACGCGAATGAAAACAATTTGCTCTTTATGGAAACATCAGCCAAAACAAATGTCAACATTCGCGAATTATTTTTAGCAATCGCCAGAAAATTGCCCAAAGTATTTTTTTTATTTATTTATTTAAGAAGATATAATATAAACAATTTTTTTTGTTCGTGAACCTTAGGAACAAGGCACTCAACCGACTAGTTCATTCATATTGGACGAGCAAGAGTATGATGAAAAAACTCAAAAAAAAGACAAATGCTGCACTTTACTTTGAAACGGCAATTTTTTAGTGACTCTTTAATTACTTACTGTTTTGTGATTTTGATGATCATTACCCATCTACGAGAGGGTTATGTCTCTCATCGGGTAAAAGACTAAATTTTCTACAGTTCTGTTTGGCAACAGGTTTTTGTGAGAACCCCTTATCTTTTTTTCCCTTCTTATCAAATGAAAGAATAAAAAGAGAAGAAAAAATAAATTTTATTCACTATCGGTCCACAAACACAAATTGCAGAAAAATCCTTTTTTGTTATTGTACGCTTTTGAGCAAAAAAAAATCTGAAAGTGGTTCACTTTTTTCCTCTTCTATGATGTTCTTTAGAGGAGGTGTACTTAACTCGAATGGAGGGGATATAGTGAGGATATAGCCCCTTAAAGATGAAAGTTGTTCAATCATCTATGGGTTGTCAATCACAAGTCTATGTTATCTCAAATGACAAGTTATCACAGTTAGAGACACTTGTGATCAGCTCCTAATGTTTGTGTTGATCACCGCGTAATGCTAAAGTCAATATCGGCAACAATAAATAATAAAATTAAAAATCTAACAAGGCACAGTTGATAATATTTTGATCGCGCAAAGCAATCACCAGTAGCTTGATATCGACTTAGCATCGAACGAACATGAGCGAAGCTGTTGAAGTAATCTTTCAATGCTTGATTTAATAGACATAATGTCACTTTCACAAAAATTGTTTGATTAGGCCATTGCAATAGCTTATTTTGCATATTCAAAATGTATCATTTTTTCATGCAACTCCACTGCTTGTTCATATCTTCTTCAGCTGTGCATATATATCTGCCGCTCGAACCAAGCTCTTTTTTTTTTTTTAATCATAATACTTGAAGTTAGTTGATGACTTACAAAGAGAGTTTTTGAGATTACACAATGGCAAAAAAAGTCACCACACATACATTTTTTGTTCGTGGCTTTCAGAAATTTGCGCTGCAAGTTCATATTGTTTTGCAGCCTCTTCAAATGTTTCATCCTTGCACAGGATATGTGCAATCTAATGTGAAGTTGTTATGTTTGCATTCAGATTTACGCATTGAAAAAAAAAAAACCAAAAAAAACCTCAGTTAATTGCAACGCTGGAATTCGTACGTATATGTTTATTTATTTAGTTGAACTTTTTGAATTAAATTGGATGCTTTGGCTCCATTGATCATTTTCCTTAAAAGAAGAAGTAATGTGCGTGATTGTATGCATCTATCGCGAGTTTTAAACTTACGTGTCGATAGCATGCTCCCGCTTCTTTCCAATAGTTCTTTGCACTACATGGACTTTCATTGTGGTGCTATGTTTTGCGGATTTTTTTTGTAACAATTGTCCGCTTGTTCAACTGCATTTGTTTTTGGCACATTTAAACATAAATAATTACGTTGAAGACACACTATCGTACAATTTGTTTCAAGTTGTGACATCCAATTATATGTACATATATCATTTTCCAACAGTTTTTTAGTGATCCTCCATTGCACTGCCGCTTTTGCAAAGCCTTCCGTAATTTCTTGCTCAATTGTAATCTATTTTTACCTAAATACAGTTCCTTCTTTCTGTTGTGCTTTGATTCAAATTGTACTTTCAGTCGAACTTCAGTTCAAGTTCTTGGATGTTATTGCTTTGAGCAGACACTTTAGAGGGGGTTTTTTTATTTATTTGCCGGCACCAAATAGCTGATAGCAGACTCGTATTCGAGGCCATAAACTTTATCCAATCCATAAACAGCACCGGAAGAAGTCTGCAATCAAAGATTTCAGCCTATCAAAAAAAAAATTTTTGGATATACGTACCAATAAAAACGTTTTTGTTTGCAACGCCAAAAAAAAACAAACACAAAAAAAAATTGAGCTAAACTTCTTCATCATCACGTCTTCAATTCCCTGTCTTCCGTGATAAATCATGTGGCGATCCTTTTCAAATATAACAATTCTCAACAAGTCATGTAATACAAGCTGTGCTTCTCAACGTTCAATGTCATCACGAGTGACACACTTGAGTGACAACGTTTGCACTACATTTTTTTTTTCCATCCAAACATTCTTGCATTTTATTTGATACAAGTGCTAATTCCTTCTTCAATTTCTCGTATCTTAACATCTATTTCTTTTCTTCCATGCTCTCGTCCAACTTGCCCACATTCGCAACAGCCAGACAGGTGTCAAAGAAATAACTTCCAAGATTTCTTCGTATTCGAAATTATGAACCTCCAACATCCTGCTATCCTTTGTTTTCTGTGACGTAGTCTCAAAATTTCCTCCACACGTCATTTCGGGCATTACCCAATGGGGGCCATCCCAATATCAAACAAAATAAGTGAACGAAAACTTCGATTTTTGCCATCATCTTATCAAAAAATATTCGTTTGTTCAATACCAAAAAAATTTGTAAACATGATATGCTTTGCTTTCAATTGTATTTATTGATTGTTTTTGATTGTTTTTTCTTTTTTTTCAAAAGTGTTTCCCAGGGGATTTTTTAAAAAACTAGGTAATTAAAAAAACTTCTTGTCATTGCAGAAAAAAGTCAAATTTTTGTATTCCCTTGATTAATTTAGCAACAAATAAAAAATAAAAAGTGGAACGGCCGGTGTTTTTGAGCAGTCCAAACGTGAGCTGAGCCAAATTTCAACCTTGAACTTTTGGAAAGTGCGGCAAGTAGCTTTTGTCAAAATTAACGTTTCAAATTTAAAATTCGAGTCGTAATTGTTTACAAAGAGGAATTTGACTAAAACGTTTTTTCAGTAACATTCTTTTTTTTTTGCACTGCAAAAACTTTTGAAAGTAATGATTTTTTTTGCTCATTTAACACTTGCAATCAATTTTTTGAGTGTTTGTGTTCTTTGTTCGACTCTCCTGACACTTTACTCTATATTTTCCATGACTTCTCCAAATGTGTAAGTACCATTTTCAAATTGGAATTTTTGTTTGAAACATAATGTCAAAGCAGAAGCTGTTTCACCAGAATAATGCATATTTTCAAGCACTTTTTTAAAATATTTATGGATATTTGAGATATGTTGTTCTGTAAGAGGATATAGAAGAGACAAACGAATGTATGTTTTTGCAACAGCACCATGGTCAGAGCCAAAACAGCTCTTCCTTTTTGCATTATTTAAATTGACCAAATGCAATTTTTTGGTGATATCTTTTTCACTATCCTACTTCAAGGATTACAATCGTCATTATATTGATCAATCTGCAATAAAACCAAAGAAAAAGAAAAAACTAAAAGCATGAGCCAATTAATTTGTTACATTGCTTTAATGCAATGTTGATAAAATTTGCTAATGTAATTTTTGTTATTATTGTTATTACATTTCTAATTGTTCTTGTTACAACAACTTTTTTTCACATGCTAATTGAAATGACTGAAACAGCAATTACATCAAAACATTCATGTATGTTTTGCACATTCTCATGTGAATTCAGATTTTAATTTTTGATAACAATATTTCCAATTTTGCGGTGTTGGAAAGTCCATGTTGGTGGAACTAAGTTTGATTCCTTTTCTTCCTTTAAAGTAACCTATGAAATAAAAAAATTCATTCAAAATAAAAAAAAAAAGATAAAAACAAATTTACAAAATCTTAACTTAGTGAATTGCTATAAGTCGAAACAATTGTTTTAAGACAGTACCCTTGCTGTCTATATGAAGGCTCCCGTAAAATTTATCCAACACATAAGCAGCACCAGAAGATATCTGTAATCAAAAAATTTCAGCCTATCAAAAAAAAAAGAAATTTTTTTTAGATATACGTATTCATGAAAACGTTTTTGTTTGCATACGCAAAAAAAAAAAAAATTAAAACCGAACTTATACTTCATCATGTCTTCGATTACTGGCATGAGCAAAATGCAAAATTTCATCACCATTCAATTGGCCTTTTTTTTTAATCGGCTTGGATACGTCCAATGCCATCACGAGTGACAAAATTGAGCACCATGTTTCGTATTACATTTTTTCCATCCAACTATTCTTGCATTTCACTCGACATCAATTGTGAGCTTGCGTGAAGTTTGTATGTACTGCAAAAACGCTTTTGCTACTTCCTTCTTTAATTCCTCGTGCTTAAGCGATTCTTTCTTTTCTTACTGACGTCCTCCACTTGACCAACGTCGTAACAATTAGTCTTTGCCGTCGAAATAACTTTCAAAGATTTCTTCGTATTCGAAATCACGAACCTCCAACACCTTGCTATCTTTTGCTTTCTGTGAGGAGGTCTCAAAATTTCCACAACACGTCATTTTGGACATTACCCAATGGGGGCCATCCCAATATCAAACAAAATAAGTGAACGAAAACTTCGATTTTTGCTATCGTCTTATCAAAAAATGTTCATTTGTTTAATCACAAAAAAAAAATTTAGAAATACACATTTTACTTTGAATTGTATTTATTTACTGTTTTTGATTGTTTTTTCTATTTTTTCCAAAAGTGTTTCCCAAGGTATTAAAAAAAAAACTAGGGAATTAAAATAACTCATTGTTATTACAAAAAAAAATCAAATTTTTTATTCCCTTGATTAATTTAACAACAGATCAAAAATAAGAAATGGAACGGCTAATGTTATTGAATATAAGTGTGCATTAATCCAATATCATGTACCCGAACTTTTGAAAAGTGCAGCAAGTAGCCTTTGTCAAAATTAACGTACCAAGGTTAAAAGTTGAGTCGTGATTGTTTTTTTACAAAGAGAGCTTTACTAAAACGTTTTATTGAGTAACAGCACTTTCAAAAGTTTTTGCAGTACAAAAAAAGAACGGTTTTTCTTATTTAACACTTGCACTCATATCTTTAATTTTTTCTTTGAGTGTCCATGTTTCTTTCCACTCTCCTGACACTTTACTTTCTATTTTCCATGACTCTTCCAAATATGTAAATGCCACTTTCAAATCATTTTTTGTTCGAAACAAAAATGCCAAAGCAGAAGTTGTTTTACCAACAGAATGATACATGTTCAAGTACTTTTTTTAATATTTAAGAATATTTCGAGATATTCCATTGATTTGTCAAGTTGTTCTGTAAGAGCATATAAACGAACAAACGAGTATATATTTCTGCAACATCACTATGATTGAAACGAAACAACAGCTCTTCCTTTTTGCACTATTTAATTAAATTGAATTAATTCAATTCTTTAGTTGATACCTTTTTTCAAATTTCCTGCTATTTCAAGTCCTGCATCAAATTTAAAGAACTAAAATCGTAATTACATTAATCAATAACTTAACAAAATCAAACAAACAAAAAAATTGTAGAAACAAGCACAATTCGAAATGCAATAACAATACCAACAAAAAAAGTTACATGAACAAATTTTATCAACATTGTTATTAAAGCATTTAACAAATTGATTGGCGTATGATTTTAGTTTTTTCTTCGCACATCAATTGATTTCATTTATGTTTTGCGCAATTCCTTTTCATTCGCTGAAGTAACCTAATAAATTTACAAAATCTTATCTTGGAGTAGCTATAAATCGAAGAGGAAATAGAGCCAACTGAAATATACTATCTATTTATACTCAAGCAAAGTTGGAGATCATTTGTGATTATACATTAAATGATATCTTCGTGTTTAAAATAATCAAATGAACATTCGGAGTGCAAGACATTGGACAAATTGCAGCTATCTGTTATTGTCAATTTCGTCGAAAGATTATTATATAATACACATAACTGAACAAAGAATAATATATGATTAATCAACATAAAATTGTAGGCTGATTGTATCAATGATGGAAATGGGCCATTACAAATGAAAAAGTAATTAAAGCGGAAATATGACAACTAAAGCGATACATTTGTTTGGACATTACAATTTGCAGTGTTGAAAGATTGCAACAAAGATACCTAATTACATTGTGGCAAGTTTAACTCTGGGATTGCTATTTGTCTTGATAAAAAACAAAAAAATTACATTTAGCTCTACATGTAAAGATTTTTGTCACTAAATGATTCTACATTGACAATCACAATATTTCGTTTTTTACTCATAACAAAAACAGTGTCGTTACTGTCATTAAAGAGTTGCGGTTAGCGTGCATTCAAGACTAATAGCTTCACCAATTTTATAATAGATCGGAACAAGTCTTGTAACCAGGATTTCGGCCTACCAAAAAAGAAAAATTTTTTTTGGATATACGTATTAATAAAACATTTTTGTTTGCACATGCCCAAAAAGAAAAAAAGTTAAAATTAAACTTTTTGATCAACAATCCACTTTTGCATCTTGTTTTGCTATCAAGCAGTCAGTTGAGTCTAATACGACAAATAATACTACTAGTTACACAAATTAGCGACAACGTTTCGCAATACATTTTTGTTCGACTGTGTGAGTAGTTTGTACACCTGCAAAAACTTTGTTCTGCTTTCTTCTTCGTCGCTCATATCTTGAGCAATCTCTTTCTTTTCTTCATTGATATCATCCACTTGCCGACGTTCTTAAGAGTTGAAAAAAGAACTTTCAAATCTTCGTTCGTATCCAAAATCACGAACATCTAATACGTTGATATCCTTTGTTTTATGTGGCGAGATCTCAAAATTTCCACAACACGTCATTTTGGGCATTACCCAAAGGGGGCCATCCCAATATCAAACAAAATAACTGAACGAAAACTTCGATTTTTGATATAATCCAATCAAAAAATGTTTGTTTGTTCAGTCAAAAAAAAATTGTAGAAGTGGTATATTTTGCTTTAAATTACATTTATTTATTGTTTTTGATGTCGTTTTATATTTTTTTTGAACAGTGTTTCCCAGTGGATTTAGGAAAAAAA
>ASPP01005030.1:0-11458 GCA_000512085.1 Reticulomyxa filosa
CCTTTGAATAGAAATCGCTTAGACATACATATTTCTGATCCATTTGCCTTTCAAATATCTTTGTTGAAGTTGTTGCCTGTGTTGTTCTTTTCTTACAGCTATCTTTCTCAAGTTGTTTTTTTCCCTTAAAAATATTGAGATTACTTTAGCCTCAAAATACATTAATCATGATGCTGAATTAAATACACATATTCCAAATTTTCCTTTTTCATGTGCAGTGATCAAGAGACAAATACGATAGAACTTCTCTTGTTTGAAATAAAACCAGATTTTTCTTAAACAACCAAGATCAAACACAAGAGCAATGTAGATGCTTTTGTAATTGCTATTACTTCTAAATGTTTAAACATTTACTTCATTGCCACTTGCTTTACAGCACCATGACAAAAATAAAAAATAAAAAAAACTGGAACTAAGTTCCCTCTTGTCACTTGTTGATTTAATTAATATATATTTTTGGATTTGACAAAAACAGATAAATAATATAATACCTGACTTAAGTATTTAATATTTGATTAAAAAAATATTTTGGTAAAAAATATATTCTTTTTTTTTTAATTGTAGGTCATTTTTATTTTTTTTCTTTTGCAATTGCGCATTCAAATGGAATAATTATGCAATGAATTAAACTGGAAAAAGACTACGTGTACCACATATCGATTATTTTTACAAAAAGTTGTCTTCGTTTAAAAAAATGCATATTTTTTGAAGAATTTTTATTTTCTACAATTTCTTTCAACACTTTTTTTGTTGAACGTATGAAAGTTTGAACACACTTTCAAATAATCCAATTATTTGCAAAGATTCTGCCTCTTCCGCGTATTTCGAAAGAGTTTTTAGTCGGATACTGAGCCAGAGATTCTAAAGCAAATCCGACTTCACCCTTTTTTGTTTTTATTTCAAAAATATTTTAAAATCTACAACCTAAATAAATAACAAAAAAAAGTCCCGCTTAAAAAAAAGGGACAACAAATTCTTTAAAAAGTTGTTTCTCCACCTTTCAGTTTCTTTTTTTGTTACATAACGATGGAAAAACTAAAAAGTTAAGCAAAATAATATCAACGAAAAAAAAACAACAAGATGACTCTTTCTACTAGAACGTCAGGACAGAAAGTTGTGATGTTGAAACAAAAGAGAACTCCTTGAGCTGATTTTTTAATTGTTGTTGTTAATAACAAATTACCGTTTCTTTTTCATCTTTAATTTTTTGATTGTGTATGTTATACAGATTTGCGCCATTGCGTCATTGCGCTTTTTTTTTCGCAATGTGAATTTTTTTTTCGAAATAAAAGTTAATGTCTGTTTTGTTTATTTTTTTTTAATGATGACAACACTGCCTCTGTAAAACTTTAATGATGAATCGGCAGTGACTCCTCCGCTGATCATTTTTATTTATTAAATTATGAATCTTTTTTTTTTCATTTTTAATGAAGTTGTTTTTTTTAATAGATTATCTCCATGTAATTTGGTTGTGGGAGAATCATTCAATAGGATTGGTGAAATTCAAGCGCCAATTTGTTTTCAAAAAATCGGTGGGGGGCTTTAAAAATTGTTTTTTGTACAATTTTATTGTTGATATTATTTATTTTGAACCAATGAAAATTAAAATTTTCAAATCTGAGCATTCACAATATTTTCAGCAGAAGAAGAAATCACGTAAAATCGTAAAAAATTTCTTAAATAGCACTCCGACAGTATACAATTTGGTTACTAATATTCACAGCACAAAAGAATGCGAAAGTTGCGAAGGGGTAGCTAGGTAGTAGATAAAGAAATAGTTCAGAAATTTTAATGTTAATTTAAAATAGAATTTCCCCCTTACCCCAAAAAAAGATTCAAGATCAAGCATCTTGTAATTTCCCTTCTTTTGCCAAGCACATCTTACCAATTAAACCTGTTAATTGAAGTGGTGAATCGAGACCATCTGCAATTCTTGCATGAATGAACCCCATTTCCTGTAATGTTCCGTTATGTGCTTTAATTAAGAAAAATCCCAGAACAACAAAAAGAAACAAAACTCGGATCCACTTGAGTCTCAGATTGTCATCCATTTTATGTGTCTTTGTGACTCGAAATAAGGTGCTAATGAAATCCAACGTCGAATGTCCTTGGGCCAATAGATGCTGCACACAATTAATAGCATTTATGACATCTCCATCTTTACAGTGATCTAAAATGGTGGCCATTGCTTTAGGATGTGGTACGTCACATACTTTGTACACATTTTCTGCTGTTATCGTTTTAAAACCGGCATAAGTTGCCTGCAAACCGTTAATTCCATTTCGCATATCCCCATCACTCACAAATAATAGTGCTTCTAAGCCTCCATTAGTGTAACTTTGCACCTTTTTTTTTTTGAATATTGAATTTAACACAATTTTTAAAAAAAAACAAACATACACGCAAACTCACTTAGTTTTGTCATTTAATATTTTTGAACCTTCCCCCTTTTTTTTTTACAACCAAATATGACCACTATTCGAAAACTACATTTTTTTAAAAAAAAAAGCATTAACATTTTCTTCTTTCAAAATTTCTAAAATTCTTTGCAAAATTTGTTGATCTGTCAATCGAGTGTAGCGCAAAATCGCGCAGCGTGATTGAACAGGTTCGATAATCTTGGAGGAAATATTACACGCCAGAGCAAATCTTGTGGTGTTGCTATAAAGTTCCATTGTTCGTCGCAAAGCTTGTTGTGCTGCTGGTGTCATGCTAATTGTGTAAATTAATATTTTTTTGAATTGCATTTGTCTAGCTAAGATTTTATCTCCAATATTTTAATAAAAAAAAATACCTGTCAGCTTCATCGAGAATGATAATCTTATGTCTGCCAGGGGGGAGTGTAATCTTTTGCTGTGCAAACATTTTAATTTTGTTTCGCACGACATCAATACCTCTATCATCACTAGCGTTCAATTCTAACACCCCTTGTTTGTAATGCTGCCCCAATAACTCAAAGGCCAGACAATGGATGGAAGTTGTCTTCCCTGTTCCTGGAGGGCCACTGATCAATAAATTGGGCATATTGCCATTTTTTGCTATTACTTTTAAACGGGATATTGTCTCCTCGTTCCCTACCACGTCTTTCAATACTCGGGGACGATACTTTTCCAACCACGGCATTTCTAATTGCACTTTTATACACAACAAAACCAGTTTTGTTCTAACACTCCATGAATGTGTAGAATAAACTTTGCGATTAATTAAGACGAAAAAATTTAAAACCTGATTTCGTTTCATTCGCATCTTTCATCTCACAATCTTCTGTCATTTTTTATTCAATTTATCTTAAGTTAATAAAAAATTGTGAGCGCTTTTTTCTTTTCCCCTTTGAAAAAATACTTTTGTTTTACCACATGCAGTCTTGTTCGCTGTTTTACAAAGAGACAATAACTCAAAGACGCTTTCGTTAGGACGGGCTACCTGTTCGGCTGAGTTTTGTGCTTAAAAAAATTTTGTTCTTAATAATGAGTCGCATAATAATTGGACTTGTTCTCTTGCAACTGTTAATAGTGAGTTGCCTTAGCGTGACTGTGCAAAATACATCTATAATAAATGATTTCTGCCTGAGAAAGAAAAAATGGCCAAGTGAAGAGGAAAAGAGCACATGGAGCGAAGGAGAACAAATAAAGAGATGGGAGAATAAAGCCGAGCAAATAAAAACATGGGAAGACAAAAAAAGGGCAAATAAAGAAACAGGAGGACGAAGGAGAGCACATAGAAACACGAAAAGACAAAGAAGAACAAATAAAAGGATGGGAAGATAAAAAAGAACAAACGAAAGAATGGGAAGACAAAGAAGATCAAACAAATGAATGGGAGGATGAAGAAGAAGAACAACAAGAACAAGAAGAAGAACAACAAGAACAAGAAGAACAACACGAACAAGAAGAACAACACGAACAAGAAGAACAACACGAACAACACGAACAACACGAACAACACGAACAACAAGAACAAAAGAATACATGGAGTGAGCGGCCTCCAGTAATGCAATGTGACGATAGTTGGAAAAATGAACAACAAAAGTATAAAGACGAAATACATGAACTACGTCAACAAGTCACCACCATGGAACAACAACTTTTACAAAATAAAAGTGAACCGAGGGATCGACACAAGAAATTGTTTTTAGTGTGCGTTTTTATACTTTGTGATGTTTTTATATGCTCCACTTTTGCACCGACGCAAAATATCCCAATGAAATGTATTTGGATTGCGACATTTGCAATGATGAGTATCTTTGCATTTCAAACTAATAAACGGATGCTCACTGTTGTATTTATTGTCGACACCATTTTTCCCTTGCTACCTAAACAAATTCAACTGAAACTGCGCTGAGAAGGGTCATTTTTTTTAACATGCTCGAGTTGAACTTGAAATTTCCTCACATTTCCTCTGCCTGTTTATGTTGCGATCGTATCTCATATTTGCTTTCTTCTTCTTTTGTGTTTTGTGGGGATCCATGGTCGAGATTTATCCCAACAACAAAACAAAATGAAGGGAGAATCTCAAAAACGTTGATAATGTTCATGTTCTGTTTGTGTAGGAATAATAAAACAACACGAGAAATAAGAAAGTCAAATAAAAGTTGGACATAAAGTGAAACCATTTTTTTGTACTTTCTTTTATTTTTAGCCATTTCTTCGAACTGTTCAATGCCGCAAACTTTGGTATTTTAGATTCAAAGGAACTATTGGCAGCTCTAAGAATTTTCTTCTTGTTTGTAATATAATTATTTAAGTAACTTGCAACATCATGTACAAATTTATTTACTTTCACGCATTGAACTTGTCGCAAATGGAAATTTGAAAAACACAAAGTGTATCTCTGTTTTCTTTTTTTTTAGGTCTGTGTTTCAAAAGGTTCAATTAGAATCAATTCCGTTTCAACTTCACTCAAGACATCATGGTTTAGTATATTGCACTGCATCGCATTTGTGTTTTAATATTTTTGAAAGACAACTTGGTAGCTGGCTAATAAAAATAAAAATAAAATGATTAGGCCAGCCGTTACGACCGCAAGACAACAACATTTTCACCAGACGGACGTTTATTTCAAGTAGAATATGCAATGGAAGCAATTCAAAAAGCAGGAGCATGTCTGGGGATCGTCTTCAAAGACGGGATCATAATGGTAGGTGAAAAGAATATTCAATCCAAGCTGTGGATCCCAGAGCGCTCTGAGAAATTTGCCAAAATCGACTCACATATTGTGTTAAGCGTCATCTATTTTTTGCGATACAAATACGACCACAGCAAAGTGAGCACACTGTCAATAAAAAAAAAACAAATTACTCTAAAGTTACAATTTTTTTTTTTTCTTTTTTAAATAGAGTGGCCATTGCAGGTGTGACATCAGATGCGAACATATTAGTGGACAATGCTCAATTAAATGCCGCCCGTTACAAATACAAATATCAAGTTTATTAAAAAAAAAAAATTTTTTGTTAGAAAAAAAAAAATTGGTTTGTAACCTCATTCTCAAGCAAAACATATGTCCACAAAGCAAATATGATCATACAACATAATAACTGTGTCCAAATGACTTTAGGAATCCATCCCAGTGGAAATGTGTGTTCATGACACATGCAACTACACGCAATCTTTCACGCAATTTGGTGGACTGCGACCTTTTGGGGTGTCTATGTTATGGGCCGGGTATGACACTGAAGAAGGCTTCCAATTGTTCCATTCCGATCCTTCTGGAAATTATGGTATGTTTAAACAAATTCACTTTTTTATTTGTGTATATATAATATATATTATATGTGTTATATATGTATATGTTTGTATGTATGTGTATATCTTTTTAATAAATATTAGACCAAATATAATTCTTGCTATCAATAATTTAATGATTGCTTTTTTTTTTGTTTGTTTGATAATATTATTGGACACAGCCGAATGGCAGGCAACTGCTATTGGATCGAATGCTAAATCTGCACAATCGATATTGAAAGAAGATTATAACGAAAAGTTGACAAAAGATGTTAAGTGTGTGTCATTTTTTTTTTTTTTTCAACTGCTTGGATTTTTTATTTTCTTCACAGGATGCAATTGAATTGTGCATCAAGATATTGACAAAAACCATGGATTCTCCTTCTTTGGATTCAGAAAAATGTTATGTATTTTTTTTTAAACCACTTAAAAAAAATTTGTTGAATAATTTTTATAAAATTTGATTGGTGTAATTTCCTCCCCCCCTTTTTAGTGGAGATATGCTTACTGTACAAGGAAGAAGAAAGGGTTGTTTATCGTCAAATGCAGCCAAAGGAACTGGATGAACGCATCAAAAAATACAAAGAGACACACAAAGATGAAAAACCAGAAGAATAAAAAAATTTGAAGGGTGATGAGTTTTCAATGGGGGTTTTGAAAAGTCACACTTCTTGATTTCAGCGTTATCAATACCAAATTTAAAACGTGTTGTTTTTTTTGGTGACTTTCAAATTCAGCTCCTTCTTTTGGATGCCAGCAAATGCTCACTGAAACTTATTCGCCAAAAAAGTTCTTAAAATATACGCCTTATTGAATACAACTTTTTATGGGCCTTAGATCCATTATTTTCCCTATTGATAATTGTAATACAATGTTCGATTTTGAGCAAAATTAAAAAGAATCAAACAAAAGAAAATGAAGAAATTTTTGTTTTACAAAAAAACTAATTTCGTTCATGATAAAGAAGTTGAATAAGTTACAAAATGTCACTAATTTATCCAAAATAAATTTCAAAGGAATTATTTACAAATTTAACAGCAGGGCCTTATGTAAAAAACATTGTCTCACATATACTTGAGATGCTTGCGCATTGGCAAATGCTTTTTATCAATATCTCTTAAACTTTGGGCTGTTTTTTCCTCCCTTTTTTAAAAACATAACACGTATACAAAAAAAATGTATAGGAAAATCCAATTCAAATATGATCTCGAAACGCTACTTCGTCTTTACATCAGATCGTGCAGATACTGCATTTCCAACAACTATTGGTCCAACGCACATTGTTCCGTCGTCAAAATATTCACGTGGCAATCGAAACAAAAATATTGCTTCAATTAAAGTTTTTTGTTCATTGCAAAAAAATAGATAACATTTTTACCTTTTTTCGATTTGGACATTGTTTTTGGTTCGTTCAAGTAGAGTTGCACAAATTGAGGCTTTACTGTAATGGAAATTGGCGATATTATAAGCATGAAAGAAATAACTTTCACACACGAAATAAAACAGACAAATTATTCAATGTATTATAAGTGACTTATTGTCCAATTGTCTCCAGTGGTGTCATAAAGCTAATATTAATTGATGAAAAGATCGTTTGACTTAAGTTGAGTTGTTGCAGTTGGAACTATAAACTTAAGCTGAAGACTGAAGTTTGTTTGCAAACAGCATACATCGTAATCACAGATTAAACAAAGCCGATCTTGGCATACTTTTTGAAAATATGACGAATAAAAAAATCAAAAAAACGGAACTAGACCCTTTTTGACAAACTTTTCGTCAACAATTTTATAATCTGTTTTACTTTGTATGATTGTTAGTCTTCTATTTAGTGTTTTTTTTAATAATATGAGTTTTATTCACAAGTGCTGATCTTTTTTTGACGATTTGAAAAAAACGGGAGCTGAACGAATTTGTCAAAACATGACCTACTTCTTATATTGAGAGATTGCAAATATCACTGTAAGTATGCTAAGATAAAGTTGCGTTGATTGTGGTGGGGCGACATCTTAAAAAACCAAACAAAATCACAGTAGTCTTACGTAACCGTTTTGTCTTTTCGGTCTAGCTTTTTTTCCTGTTATCATGACAAAACAAATAACTTGGTTAAATATTTACTTTTTATTGGAAATTAATGAAGAAAATCAATCAAAAAATTTCAGAAGTGTTGAATCATATGTATTGTCCATCCAAATTATTTTAACAGCATGTGTAAGTGCAAACAATGCAATTTTTCAGGACAGATTGCACGGTAACAAAAAAAAGAGAATACAACAATGCTCAAACCTTTTTCAACAGTTTGCATTTGTCCTCAATGAGCAAAAAATTTTGTTCCTGTACAAGACGCCTGAGATTTAAATTGGATGGAGTCATGTAAATCATTTTTGACAAATATTCTTTTAGAAATAATAATTATTCACAAAATACAAAATACGATTTATTATTATTGGCTGTGATGCCAGACAATATCTTGTCGAACTCGAATGAACTTTGTTGGTATGTGAAAATTGTAAAATTTATGATATCAAAGTCATTGTGATAAGATCTCTCAAAATGATTTGAGCAACAGTGATAGCATTGTTGAATGAATCCGTGCAAGAAAGGGAACAGATAATCACTGTCAAATGAAGTTGCCAAAAAACAATGAATAAAAATCATCATATGTAATAAAAAAGCTTGTGTTTGTTACATAGCAATTATTTTTCTTGTATTATGAATTAGTGTAGCAATATCACTTTTTTCCTTTTTGGCGGTAACTTTCTTAGCTAGTTGTTTTGTGCTTGTTTTCATTCAAAATATAACTTTTTTTTCAAAAGTTTATATCGATGAATGATGTTTAAATGAATTTTATTTTTTATTTTTTTCAATACTACAACAGCTTTGCACTTATCTTCCACTATGTGCCATGAACAAAAAACGGGGAGTAACATAATTACTGGATTCCTTTAATCAAATCGCTGCATACCAAATGAGGTAAAAGCACATTACATTCTAAATTTTGTATTCGATATTTTTACGAAACACAAAATCTTATAAAAATACAACCCAATTCAACGCCGATCAAAAGCAACAATCTCTGATTGAGATAAATTTTTTAATCTATTCGAAAATAACCAAACGCTGATTTGACATAATTCAAAAACCAACTAATGACAGTTTTTATTTTTTTATGCAAAACCTAAAAACGATCATATCAATGAATATTGACATTTTCTAGCAAAGAAAAAAAGATATAACTTGTAAATGTGATGAAATCAACTGAAATTGAATTTCGAATATTAATCTTGTTCATGTCCAAGAGATCCTTTTGTCAGACGTTGAGTTGAGAACTTGGCTTATGTGCTCTTGTAAAGATATCTTGGTACGTAGCTGTATGTAGTATATATGTACTTATTTTTTAAATAATTACTGATTGTACGTATTTTTTTTGAAAAATTTTTGGATATGGAGTAAAAAAACAAAGCAAAACACAAATTAGTTATGCTTTCTCTTTGATGTTATATGCAGTATCTATCGCCAATGAGAATTTGTAGAAAAGGAAACAAGTAAGCAAAAAGATAATATCTTGTTATTAAAGCTCACATGAGCATTTTGTTGTTTTTTCGCTTGTCGGATTTTATACAAGCAAAAAAATTATTTATGTACTGAATGCTGTGTTTCATATTAACACCAAAGCCTTGCCTGGCAACAAAATAATTAATAAATATGAAAGAATAACTATTTATTATTTTTTTATGTAATCTTTTTCTATTGCATAATTGTTCCACTTAGAAACACAATTGTAAAAGGAAAAAATGAATATTTTGTTTTTTTTAATTGTGGGTCATTTTTTATTTTTTTTGAACTTGTTTTTAAAAATGACCCAGTTTTATTCAAAGAAATCAAAAATGTTTTTTTTTAATCAAGTATTGACCAAGTAAATCAGTTATTGTATTATTTATTTGTTTTGTCAAATCAAAAATATATTTAAAAATGAATTAAACCAACAAGTGACAAGGGGGAACGTAGTTCCATTTTTTTTATTTTTTTTTCTGTCATGAAGCTTTACAACAAAGTAAAGCAAGTGGTGGTAAAGTCAATGCTCACAACTTTTAGAAGAAGGAGAAATTATAAAAGCATTTGTGTTGTTTTTATCGAGTTTGGTCTTGGTCAACTAAGAAAAGTTCGAATATATTTCAAATAAGAGAGATCTATTATTTGTCAATTGATTATTGCAACTTTGTTGATCAATGAAAGAATCTATAATATAAGAAATATTTCATTAATGTTGCTCATTGCTAAGTATTTTTTAAAATGAGAAATTCGGTATAATGTCGATCAGGACAAATATTTCAAGCATACGTATTGTACAAACAATCAACATAATGAAATCACTTCAAATATGCTGAAAGTACATTGATTATACATTGGGAAACAAAAAATCAAAGTTGATTTGTTATTTGATAGAGAATAATATATCTTTTTTTTCTTAAAGGATACAAGACAACTTTTTTTTCAATCTGACTATATCTTATCATAGATCATCTATTTCACAGTGATAATTTGAAAAAAAGGCAATCACGTAATGTTGGTATCTATCCAATATTTTTGATAATCTAGATTGTTGTGGAACATACGCATACGATTCAAACTACTCGGACAAAGACAAGCCGAAACTGCAATAGTTGCTTATCACTCGCAATGTTGAAAGTGTAACAATTTCTGATAAAAGCCAATCTGAAACTGCCAGTACTTTTCAAACAGTGACTTTCTAAGTTTTTGATGATGGTAAAATCAAAAAGAATATGCTCTTTGGCAATGGAAATGTTTTTTTGTGGGTAAGATAGTAACGTTTTATGAACAAACGTCGTAAACAAGCTTGCAGAACAAAAAAAAAATCGGCATTTGTGGTAAATAGGTTACTTGTTATGGTGCTTCTAAAGAAAACACTAAACATGTGAAAGAAACAGTATTGGTTGCAGTTTTGTGGAAAGAGAAAAAATGAGAAGATAAGCATTACTCAAAACTAATTTTTTTTAATAAAAAAAACTTTTTGATTTATGCTTTTTGCAGTACATATGTTGCAACTGCCGCAAGGTCAGTTATTAGAAGATGGTTTGTAAAGCATAATAACAAGAAGCCTGGCCGATCTTTTATTTTTTTCTTCATTTTGGACTTTGTTCAAAAATTAGTGTCAAAAAAATTTCTTTTTGTTGGAAATATCTAATCTATCAATCTTGTGTTCGCCCAAAAAAATGTTTTTGTGGATCGACGTTGTAATGATCTTGGAACTATTTTCTGCAAAATTTCGTATCACAACCATCATATCCAAGCATCTGTAATAACATTCACAATAAAAAGATCTGTTGACGCAATTACACACAAAATAGACACAAAAAAGATAACACATCTCTTGGCATAATATCACTACTCGTATACATAAATATAAGCAAAAATTCTCTTCATGTAGAATTTTCTAAAAAAAAAGTATGCTAAATGAAATTTTGTAAAGGTAAGGGACCAGGACCATAATAGGGTTTGTAACTACATCAAAAGGGTAGTTACAAAATTAAGAGTATTGTTTAATTGCTGGCCTTCATCCACTAACCGCAATGCCCTCCTAATTGAGAGGGGTCGTCGACCTGTGAGATATTGGTTGGATAAGCATATATATCTTTTTGATATTGGTTGGATAAGCATATATATCTTTTTTTTTGCCAGGACGTTTTAACAATGCTTTTTTTTTCAGCATCTTTCTTATT
>ASPP01005067.1:0-15537 GCA_000512085.1 Reticulomyxa filosa
CAATACCATATCCAATTCCATTTCCAATGCCACCATGCATACTGTCATTTGATATTTCACTAGTGGCAGACATGTTCGGAAGGTAGTTAACATGTCTGCCTTACCATTAGATCGGATGCTTGGACCAATTCCATGTTGTGTATTTTGTCCAATCATGGCTTGCAGTAGAGCCGATTGGGGTAAAGACACCTTGCCTCGACCGTCCGGATTGCCTTCACAAGCCTTGTTATCAGCGAGTGAGTTTAGGTTTTGCCCGAGGTTCAGTAGAAATTACCCGACCCTCGAAGTTCTGCCAAACACAAAAAACAGGTATTTACCTCGAAAATGCCAATTTCCCGAAAGCTCCGAACATTTTTAAGATTAAACAAGGATCGATACTCTCTCACACAAGCCGACGTTGCCAGTAAAAGATTTACTATCTCAGTTACCAGGATTTTGCACCACTGTACACTTAAAGCAACTTAGGACAAGATACGCTGTAAGTTTAAAAGCGCTTCCACCTCTCAAAGCACACAAGATGCTAAACCGACGACGAAACCCCCAAAAATGAACTGCAACAAAAAACGTTGCCAAATGGTAACAAAATAGTTTACAGTTACACTCCAGCAACAATCTCACAAAATCCAACTACTATAAAAAAATCTTTATATCACTATAAAAAAAATTTTTACTAGTTAAAAATTTTCTAGTTATAATTTTCTTTCTTTCTTGGTCCGAGCTTTCTTGAGCTAGACGACGTTTGAAATACTTGATTTTCAAAATCTCCTTCAAAACTTAAGAGATGCCGAAGTATCTTGACACTTCCAACCACAATTTCTTTCAAAATACAACTTTTTAATAAAAGTTAATATTAATGATGAAGTTGGTAAATATTAATTTTTTTTTTTTTCTAAAGAAGCTTATTTGAACTTTTTTTTATGAGATAGAATGTTGTTGAATTCATTAAAAAAAACAATGTGAACATGCACCTCACCCAAAAATGAGTACAGTACTAAATACACAAATAACACTACAAAAAACAAAAATAAGTATCTTCATGTTCTTGTGGCTGTTCATATTTTAATATCGCTTGAATGAAACAGTCTTCGAATATCTTGAATACTGATTGAATATCAGCAATATCTTCTTCAGGACCAATTCCTTTCACAACCACTTCTTTCGTCTTGAATTCGCTATCTGATCTAATATAAAATTTTTTTCTTATTTGATAGCAATAATCAAAGTTTTAAAAGTATAACTTGATGCAAGCAATTAATAAACTTGAACCCATTCAAAGATAGCTAATCTTTATTTGACGAACAATATTAGCAGAATTCGTATTTGCTAGTCAAACATATGTCGATAATGTGCTAGATTTACATAAGTCAAAATCAAAGAAAAAGTTAAATATCTTTTTATGATTAGTTAATTGGATCGCTAAGTTCATCACAAACATCGCATCATTGACAATCTAGTTTAGTAAACTAAGAATAAAAAACTGTTTCATGCTCTAGGTGTCCGCCATTCACCTTAAAACCAATGCAGCAACCTAAATGACGCTAGCGTTGCAAATGAATGTATATATATACATTAGTCATCGTCTATCAAACAATATCACATAAGTCACATTCAAAATAGCACACCTTGTCAAAAATGATGAAATACGTCAATTGTTTACATCATATCATCGTCAAACAAATTGGATAATTTATAAATTCGTTATCTGAAAGAACGTCGTAGTCAATATTTATATTGGTCTTGGTCTGGATTCACGAATTGTAGCGATTTGTCCTTATTTTTACCAGCAATTGCCACTTCGTACAATATTACTTAAATAAAATGTTGAAGTTAGCCCACATGAACTGGTGTACGTGCAAAAGCTCAACTTAACGTCCAACATTAAAATGATATTATTGCATAATAAACGACAAACAAGCACTCATGTGTTGCAAGTAGTGTGGAATGTATGGTAAGTCCATATTATGAGTGCCAAAATTCTAAGTGAACCCTGGAGCCTCCAGTGGATAAACTTTCTTCTGTCCTTTGCCCTTTTCTTTATTTCGTGTTCTTTTTCTTTGCGCACACGGTCATATTGAAGGGATGATGCACTTTGTTAACCTTAAGGAGTTGAATGTTAAAAGTTTTTTATTACCAGTCCAAAAAAAAAGTAGATAATAAACGATTTTTATAATGAACAACACTGACTTTGATTTTCCATTTTTTCATGTTGTTCAAGTTTTTGTGCTAGCAAATTATGTAATATTTCAAGAATTTTGTTGTTCGTGTTTTCTTGTTTGGCTTCAAGACTAGGTACGTTGATCGACATAACCAACCACAAAGCGGAAGAACTAGTTTTAATAACATTCGGTAGTATTTGGAAAAAAAAAAATTTCGATTTTCGACGTACTCTGGCCACACATATTTGTCATAGTAAGCTTTAAACAAGTGAAATTTACTTGGGTCTCTCTTCTTTCGCTTCAATCGTCTTAAGAAGCAAAACTGGTCGTCCATCGAAAATAAAAAAATAATAATATTGCATAAGTTCATTAACTTTTCACTGTTTATTAACAGCAATCCCTCTAACAAAAGTACTGAGGTGACGTTGTCTCGAAACGCTTGGTTGCTCTCGCTGAGTTTGCTGTTTACGTGTTGTTGTATCCAACGTGTGACATCACTATACATTTTACCGTAATCACAGGCCTCTTTGCATTCCATATTACGATAATTACCAATCTCTGGATCAAGAAAACAATTTTTAGTATTGAAATAGCTGTCACTGTGAAAAGCTTGACATTTAAAAGTTTGCGATTTAAAATTTAAAAATCGCGTTATGTAGTCCGTTAGGGTACTTTTTCCAACTCCTGAAGGACCAACGATGCCTATAGTTACGAAATTTTGGTTTTTGGACGATACACGCTTCAGGTTATTATAAAAAAGGTCGCAATCAAAGCCAATTTCCATGAACGGAATTGGCACGTGTTGCATGTATAATGTCATTTTTTTTTCACTACCATTCTTTGCAAATGTTAAAATTCTTTTTTGATTAGAGGCAAAAAACTTTGTGCACGCCTCAATGTCGTCAAATGAAAGTAAATATCGCAATTCATTGTTATTGTTGATTCGATCGTTTGGGAGGCTCATAAGCTGATTCTTTTCTGTATGGAAAAGACCAACTTGCATTTTGTTCTGTTTGTCAATATTACATCGCGTAAGAAGCTCTTCCACCGAAAATGCAGTAATATCGACATTTTTTAATAATAAATGTCTCGAATTTTGATCAGATATCATTTATGTAGATTTCCAAAGATGAAACTAAACTTGTGTCCAATAACTACAAACTCCTTTTTAGCCGCTCACTATTTTAGGATCTATGCTTCTAAACGTTTTGTGCTCAAATAGTATTCAATAAGTTGTATTAAATAAAATTTTTGCTATTTGCGAACGCAAAGCAAAATTTTCAAAACCCTACAATATACAAAGCACAAATGACTTTTTACTTTATTTTTTGAAATAAAAGCAAATGCAAAGATTTATATAAAGAACTTAATTCAGAAAACACTACGTTATGCATGGAGTTAAAGTGCTGTTGGTGAGGAGGGATTGACAAGAAAATGATATTTCCAAGAGCATATCAACAGACATAATTAGTTTTGTACATGAGATTCTTTTCGAAATTAGGTCAAATATTGCAGAAATCGATTCAACATAGTTGTCGATTTGCGGCGAATGACACGTCGAAAAGAAATATAATGAACAAGAAAATCTCACGAATACTTGCAATTTCAAGTTGTTAAAACAGTTTTGTGACACCTTACAATTGAGTGAAAGCATTTTATCCAATATTGCTGCATCGGTCATATAACAGTGAAAAGTACCCTTTTGTCAATTAATAACCAAGCGCAAGTATAGTTACAAATTTAATCGCAGTTACGATTATTTGAAATATTTAAGTCATATATACTACAATTCGTCAATATCAAATACAGATTCAATCATAAACTCAAGACAAATATACAAATACAACTAATACTTTTGTTAGAAGCTCTTGAGAAAAAAAAACACATTTATACATATATTATGTTTTTGTTAAACATAACGACAAATTACTTATGACGACTACACATTAAACGCAAACGCAAAATCGAACTTGGCATAAATTAAATATTTATAACTTTATTGTAATATATTGAATTAAGTTTATTAAAAAATTAATTTATTAAAAAATAATAAATTAAAACAAAAAACAAATAGAAGTCATAATATATATCAATGCTAGATCTAAAGTATATTCAAAACAATGTAATAAAACATTTGTTGCCAAATTGCAATGTACTATTTCAGTATTTGTTAAATGTACACAAAAGATATTTCAAATGTATACATTGCAAGAAACCATATGATGTTATTTTGCATTTCCTTTGAAATTTCATGTCAATAATTTAAGTGGAAAAAATAAAAGTACATTCCGTCACAACCACTGTAAGACATTTCAATACTTTTTGCAAGTCCTCTTATAATGTCTTAATTTTAAAATGTCCTAATACAATTGCTATACCAATCTTGGGATAATAAGAGAAAATTAGAAAAAAAACACCACTGTTATGTTAAGGCAATGATAGTTTTTTTGCGTTTGCAATACTGTAAAATTGATTATCTTCTTCCGTTTTGTTTTCAAACTATCTTCTTTCAAAAAGATATTGGAAGTTTGTCAAGAAAAAAAAAAAGAACCAAGGTCGGGCAACGTTTTACTTGGGATAATGGCATTGAACCTTGCAAATTTTGTGGCCTTTGGCTTGTTCACATTTGGTGGTTCAACATTTTATGGGTTTTATGAAAGCTGGCGACATTATTCCGACTTGAACAAAGTCAAAAAATTTCCAAGCTACATCCCCCCAGCAGTGGAAGAGGGCGGCACAGTGGCAGCACCTGAGGTGAACTCCAATTCTGTCCTTCCACCGGCACAAGACGGCTATTATTACATCCAGGGGAAGTTGAGCACTACTAAGCCGGTGACAGTAGCGACGTCGAAAGGTCCCTCGCTAGTGAATTCGCTGAGCTTTGACTTTGCAATATGTCAATATCAATTATGGCAAATTCTTGGACATGACGAAATGGATCAAGAACAAGAACAAGAACAAGAACAAGAAGTTATGACATCAAAGCGCGACAGGAGGGGAAGGTCGTCCATGGCCTCGTTCTCGAAATCGAGTGGCAGGAACAAAAAGTTATTGTTCAAGACGCATGTGGAATACAGACCTTTGTATATACAAAATATTGACGTCAACGAATTCAAAGCGGTCATTCCTTTGTCGCCAATCTGTTCCAAATCTTCAAAAACACCATTTTTCAGTTTATATCCTAAAAAAATTTTTTTTTTCCATTTCAATTTTTTCCTTGCGCACCCTTTCTATTAATTGGAATTTTCGAATTTGAACAAGAAATTCCAAGAAAAATAAGTCAATAAAAAAATATAATTAAATAAATGAATTTAAAAAAAAGATGACAGTGGAATCGAAATAAATATGCCTTCTCTAGTTGATGCGATTAAAAAGAAATTATACAAATGGTGCAAGAAACAGGGACTATCTGTGGCAATGAACGACTCTTCGCGGAATGAAAATAGTCACAATAAACATTGGAATAATGAAGAGCCAGATCAAGAAGAGGACAATTCACTAGTTCATTCGTCGTTTTCAAACGGAAATACCCGCTACGAACATCAGCTGTGGGGTATTCGGAATGAAGAAGTTTGGACGGTGGTGGGTGTCTGGGATGGATACAACAAAATTGAACCCAAAGAAGGGCTTTTCTGTGATATTAGCAGATACTCAATTGATGAAATCAAATCCAAAAAAAAACTACAGATGATTGAAAATGCTGTCGCTGGGGTCACTGTGTGTGTTGTTGGAGGGGCTATTGTTTATTGGAGGTGGAAAAATTCGGTTTAAAAAAAAGTAAAAAAAAAGTGTGTTGCTTTTGTTTTTGTTGTTGTATGGTGTGTTGTCATTCACAAACGTTTTCGAAACAAATTGGGTCTTCTTGTCTCACCCTCTCAGACTTTCTCATTTTAATACTTATTGTACCAAGACATCATGTTTTTTTTTTTGCGATTCATCTTATTACCAACTTGAAGTGGGTCATTTTTTTTGCTTTTAGATTACCAGACCCAGATCAGTTACAACTTTTAAAAACAAAAATTAATTGTAAAAATGTGAAAATTTTGTGAATTTGTTTTCAAAAAGTTAAACTGCAACTGTCGATTTAAAAAAAGTTGAATTGAAAAGGCAGGTCCAACAAATATGCAAACACGTGTCTCAAGCTGTTTCGCAGGTGTAGATTATTTTGCGGACTTTGTATTCCCAAAGGCAGCAAAACACACCAGCGACAATATATATATAAGTGTATGTAATGTATACATGCACTACAATGATACTTTTTAAAATTTGCTTTGACCACACATCTCGCAGGCCAGGGTATCGGCTTCATTGATGAACTTGCATCTGCATTCCCATTGACCTTTTATTCCGGTGATGTAAGGAGACGCATCGGGCTTGTGTTCATCGAAAAACGCGCCGACCGCGTCGTTGAAAAGTGTGACCGTGCTGCTCTGCTTCAAACCGTATGTATGATGGACACAATCAAATAACAACAAAAAGATGGGATCAACATTAAATAAAATAAACAAAGAATACCGTCGTGGGGGCCTTGTCGTCCTTTTTTTCTGTTGGGATATCAAATAAGTTTGTTTCTTGCTGATTGATTGCAACAGTAGTATCTAACTGCAAAAAATCCGTAAATTCTCGTTCTGACTGTTGCTTGTCAGCAGAAGAATGTTTGAGTGGTACTGGTGGCGGTGACAATGGTAATATCGGTGACTGTGTTGACGCTGTCGACATTGTGGATACCGTTGGTGCTATTGGCACTGTTGCTACTGTTGGTATTGTTGGTACTGGCGGTATTGGTGGTATTTGTGGTGGTATTTGTGATGGTATTGGTGGTGGTATTGGAGTTTTTCGTTGTGTTGGTGGCGGGGGTGGCGGCGGTGGAATTGGCACAGACTGTTGTCCAGTGTAGTTTACTGCTTGCACACGCTGTTTTGATCGTAATACTGTTGATAATGTCTGTTCACAGAACACATGAGAACAACAAACGTAAAGCACAAACGAGACCAACTTACCTCAATATATCATATATACATATATACACGCATGCGTACGCGCGTGCGTGCACGCACGAAAGGAGTGTTAGTTTGAAGGAACTGGACACTTTGATGAATTGCAAGCAGCGCAAGCAGTGGTAAAACTATGGTTGATGAGTGTGCAAACGGAGCACTCCCAAGCATATCCGCGGAGCACGGCGTTACTGTCCAAGGGAATAGCATTTTCTTCGAATCCAAACAGTGACGAGGAGTCTTTTTCTTTTTGGACTAATACCAAATATACTTCTTTCCGTTCTATTTTTAAAAAGCAATCAAACAAAATATGTACACATAAACGTATACACTTTCCCCCTTTTTTTTTTTAAAAAAAAAACCTATGTTGGTATGTTCCAGTTTCAATTTCTTCAATTGATTTCGAAGGTCTTCTATCGGCAATATGTCCCACATGACAGACTCCAAATACAAATGAAAGAGACGACCGAACACAAAAGTATCGAAAGGGATCTTTCGATTGATGTCATACAAATCACGTTCGGTGTACCAGCGAAGATGCCTGTTATTCATAAATTCTCCCTTGCTCTCCGGCCTTGTAAGCGACGGAAGCGAGCTATTCACATCGCTGCACTTTTCTAAAGACAAGATGCCAACCTCCAAATTTTTGAACATCTTTACCATGTTGATCACGCCTTCCGTCACTATCCCGTGGTCCGCCGATTTCATTATGCTCCTCAGCGGCTGTGTCAAATGGATGATAAACCTTCGCAAGTGCTGGAAGCAGTTCTTCGGCGCCAACACCTCATTGAATGTCTGCAAGTTCGCAAATGTAAACGTATTGATTTCCAAGTATTCAATTTTGTAATGCGATATCATCTCAAACAAACGATTCTTCCAACAGCACAACCTTTCATTCACATATTTACATGCCATTCATACATTAACGAATAAATATACGTATATACACGTATAATTAGACAATATTTCTGATAAAAAAAAAAACTTTAGTCGATTGAATGCTTGCCCACAATGTTGAACGATAAGAAAGAGCAGATCCAAATGATGGTCGATATGTTGGTTTGGGGGATGCACCATTTCAATATACTCTAAATTGTCTTTGCAATGCGATAGCATAATCTTGATCAGCTTCTCCCAACAGTTGCGATCACTTCGTCGTGTTTCAACAGCTTTGTTGCTGTTGCTGTTGCTATTGTTGTTGCTATTGCCATTGCCATTGCCATTGGCATTAGCATTGTTTGTATTCGCACTACTGCCCGACCTGACTTTCTTCAACTTCTTGTTTTTGGCTTCCAATTCACTGATCAAACTTGTGTACCGCGTCTCGATTTCCTTCTGTCTCTTTCGTCTCTCTGTTGGTCGTGACTCCCAATAGACAGAGGATGATGAAAATGATAGTGATGATGATGGTGATGATGACGATGGTGATGATGACGATGAGGATGATGACGATGAGGATGAAGACGAGGCCGAACGGAGCGATGTAAAGTCCAAATACAATTGCGACACATATGCAGGCAATGGCTGCAAACGCTCGGACGACAAAGGCAGACTATTGCTGTGCAGACTAAAAGAACTGGATGACATGGCCAAGTGGCACTTGGCCATAAAGTCCAATACAATAAAACGGCATTTCTTGACAAAGTCAATGTTTTCGTCCAATCTCTTTTCTCGAAAGATATTCAACTTGTGTCGCAGCGCGTGAAACACATTGCCGCTCAACGTGATGGAAAACCCTTGCTTCAATTGCTGCATGCAATGAATCCCATAAAAATACTGACACGTACCCATCAATCTGTACACCTCCGACCGCTGCAAATACCCCATTATATTGTTTACCCACACGTCGTCGCCGATCGAACGTTCAATTGCATTGCTTCCTACCGATGCACCAAATATTTCTTCCAAAAGTCCGTACTCGGAAATTTTATCTGGATCTATCCTTTCTTTTTCGCCTTTTTCCGCTTCTAAATTTATATAAATATAAATATGTATATACAAATATATATATATACAAATAAATATACATATATGTATATTATATGTATATTTATATTTATATAAACTTGCTTCATTTGCATAGCCATTATCACCGTAAGGACCCTTCGCTTCATAGTCGGCGAAATGATCCACTAGTACGTGCATGGCAGCGCGACACTCGTTTGTGTTGAAATGCTTCATCAAGTGCAGAAACTGGTACAACGTTTGCACCGGCGACTTTTCTATCAATTGGTGAATTACATGCTTCGCTGCGGTACTGTCTTTGTATTCCTGTTGATAGTGCAGCAGATATCGAAACTTTTCATTCGGAGTTTGTCTCGCTGCTTTGCCACTCCTCTTTTTTTTGCTTCGTCCATTTGTTCCGTGCTTTCATCTTCCAAACTTTTATGCATATGACATACGTATACATATATACATATGTATACGCATATGTATATACATATATATATTATAAAGTCGCGAATGAAATAGAGATTGGAATACAAAGCAAACCTTGAAAACATTTTTATTTGTTCCAATAAGACATCACGTTTGCCTTGTGTGTCTTTGCCTCGTTTTGCCTTTCCTTCAATTTCTTGTCTCACTGATCGTATACGACCACTCATTTTAGTTCGTTTCTTTTCTTTCAACTTTTTTAGGACATTCTTTTCCTTTTTTTTTTCCCAAAAAAAATGACATATGCGCATACATATATTGTATATAACGAAGCTTTTTTTTTGTCCGTACATGTTGTTTAAAAAAAAAAAAACCAAAAAAAGTATGAACGAAACTGCACAGTTGACGCAAATGTGTAAAGCGTTTGTGCGGAAATGACTCAATCCTGAATGCCTGTTGTTGCAGTAATAGAAAAATGTCTCATTCGCAATAATACGATCACACCCATTGCACACGATTGGATTATACACACTGCCCGAAAGTGACATGATTGGGGCAGTGCATTTCATCATGTCGCCACAAATACACAATACTGTTCGGTCATAGCTTAAGTCTGTCCAAAATCAAACACCGCGTCGTTTGACTTCCCTTTCTCAGTGGTTCTCTTGGCACACCCTTTTTCCCTTCTTCATTACTATTTGTGTTCGAAGACGAGAAAGAGATGAGTGAGACGGGAGAGGAATATAAAAAAAAATACACATTCCCGAGTACATGAAGGATGCAATGGTCTTTGGACCTTTGGTGGACGAAATGCATCAGTTTTTTCTTCTGTCAATGGTTGGGTCATTTGTCAAAACTTTCAAAAAAACTCCCGTCGTTAGCCTGCGTTCTAGTAGTAATATCACAGTAAAATTTGTGTTGTTAATGCGATCATTAGTCTTCTAAGGCATTCTCTTGTACAAAGTCCAAAAAAAAAAGCTGCTTGCTACTTATGCACAAAACGCAAAGTATTAACAATGTAGCTGATTATGCATCTACAAATAAAAAAAAGTACATTACACAATATCCCATACACGTGCGAACTAGAAGGATATATCTATTGCTGCGCTCTTTATATGCATATCAATTTTTGAAAAAAGCTTTGCAAGTAATTAAAAAACTAAAAATGATGACCAAAACAATAAAGAAAATAGTGCTCGCATAAAAGGAATCTATGAAAAGTGGGGGAGGAGAGAGAAGATATGAGGAAAAAAAACTCGAAGCATGGGCCAGAAGGATCAGTATTTTTGTTTTTTGTAATTAATCTTTCCCTCGCTTCCCCTATGTCCCGATAGCAAAAACTAAGCAAATAAAGTAACAAAAAAAAAAATGCACGGTTTACGTATAATAATAAGAATATAATAAAAAAGTGCGCACAAAAATAGAACAGTTTTGGTAAAAAAGAAAGAAAAAAAAGCGAAGTGTGCTAGATTAACTGACAGACACATGTCTGTGAGTTTTTTGTGTGAAGATGAATGTTGTCGTTTGCAAGTTGTTTGCTTTCCAAGACAGAAGGTGAGTCCAAAATCTTTTCGATCAGTTCGGTGAACGAATCAACAACCCCTTGGTTTGTTTTCGCTGACGCTTCAAAAAACAACATGTTATTGTCCTGTGCAAATTCACTTCCTTCACTTCTCGGCACTGTTCTGCTTTTCTCCAAATCGATTTTGTTGCCAACTAACACCTTTTTTTTCCCCAAATAGAAAAATTCAAAAAGTTAAAAAAAAGTGTATGTAAAGTGCAATTTTTTTCTCCCCTCATATCATTTCTTCTTTTAGTGAACATGCTTTTTGCAAATGTAATTTGTTCACAACTTTGATGACAGCCCCTCTTCGAGTGAATGTGTCAACCTCTTGAAGCCAGCTTTTAATGCTCTGGAACGTCTCCTGTTTCGTTACATCGTATACTATTGATTCCCACATCACACAAAAAACACACTTTGATATTTTTTTGTTTGATAAATGATTTTTTTTAGCAATCGAACTTACCTAATATCACACCTTGTGCGCCCCTGTAATATGCACTATTACATGTGACCAATTATCCCCCCATCCACCGCTCAAGTGATTGAAATGCAAGGGAACATTTGAAAGTAAGACATATAAGCAAGGCATAAAAAAAAAAAGTGGGGTTACTTGCCTTGTCAGTGTTCTAAACCTTTCTTGTCCTGCTGTATCCCAAATGGTTAGCTTGATTTTCTTCCCACGTACTGTCACCACTGTCGTCTTCAAGTCCACTAATACCGTTGGCATAGCATGGGATTCAAACGGCTCCGATGTAAAGGATAGCTGTTGTCATTATGTGCAAACCAGTGAGACACAGTGCACTTGCTGTCCATTTTTTTTTAAGTTAAAAAAAATCAGTAGTTTTGTTTACCAGAAGGCATGTTTTTCCTACACCAGCATCACCCACCTGTTGGAAAAAAAACAAAATATTTGAGTTTATTTTTTTTGACAGTATTTTTCTGTTATTATTACCCAACATACCAGAAGAATTTTTAGATGTTCGTCACAAGCCATTGTTATATATTCATAAAAACAAGAAGTAAAGAAAGGAGGAAGAAAGAAGGAGAAAAATCCGTAAGTTTTTTTGACGTTTGAAGAACGTTCTTCGGAATTTTCCAAAGAATTTTTCCAAATTTTTAAAAATTTGACAAAATCGCATCGTAAATTTGTAACCTTTTCATGGGCGTGTAACCAGAAAAAATATAAACATGTGTTCAGATTTTTATTACTTGTTTTGTAGAAAACTCACAATGAGAAAAGTTGATGTGTTATGCTCACTCGTTTTAGCAAACTTAAAACTATTTGCATACTTTTCTTCGAAAATTATAGTAAATGAAAAAAACTAAGACCAATTGCACCTTTATAAGGACTAGTAGTGTTTTTTCAACGAAGTGTCACCTTTCTCAATTCTGGGTTTCAATAACGTAACAAGCAGTCAAAGTTTATTACTATTTATACAACAAACGGAAAAATAGAAAAAATATGACGATATTTGGTGTACAACGGTTTCAGAAACCCAATGAACGCAGAATTTATCAAATTGACAAAGCGCACAACATCACTAACCTTTAAGCAATTCATTGATCCTAACAATCTCTTATCACCTGCTACTATGATTTCTTTTGTTTTAAATTTGTGTAACCCAAAAATAAATTAATTATAATTTTTTAATCTTTACCATTTTTTTGTTTGCTAATGATGAAAGGCATCTCGGCATAACAAGTCAATAAATTTTTTAAATTGTATTAAACTACTTGCCAAACTATTTAACTACTTTTTCAATTTTATATTTTCTGAACAAACTCAAAAGAACTGTACATGATCGAAATATCCGAGTAAAAAAAATTTAAAAATATGTTTCACCAAAAATAAATCGATATTTTATTCTATATTGCACTTGTGAAAAAATGAGTTGATTCTAGTTAATATTTTCTATTCTTATTTACACTGTTTTTGATTAGGTCATGTGATGGTTTGTTTTTATATTGAAAAGCCAACAATAAAAAGTGAGATATTTTTATTGTGAATGCATATACTTTGAAATAAGCCTACCACTTCCAGAGACCAATTTCTCCATTTAAAGTATATGACATAATTGTATTTTCATCAGGTGAAATGCCTATCCCCGCTATCGGACCAATATGTCCTTCTAATTTCTGTATTTCTTGTCCCGATTTTACATCCCATATTCGAATTGTTCGATCGTGTGAACATGAAACAATAATTTCATTTGATGAAAATGCTACATCCGTTACAAAATTTAAATGCCCCACCAAAGTTTGTACTTTCATCCCTGACTTTATATCCCATACTGGAATTGTCTTCTCGTTTGAACAAGAAACAATATAGCGCCCATCAGGAGAAGGTCTAGCTCTGACAATGACCTTTACCTCTTCTTCTATTTCCATTACTTTTGCACCTGATTTTACATCCCAAATATCGATGAATTGACAATCGGAACATGACACAAGAGTTTGCCCATCTGCCAAAAATTGTAAGCAATTTACCCAACTTCCATATCCATCTAAAACTCGAATCACTTTTCCAGTATTGGAATCTCGTAGCTTTATATTCTCGGAGTATGCACTCGATACAGTGATAAGATGATCTGGTGAAAATTCTGTACATGTGATTCTACCCATGTCTCCTCTTAATACTCTTAATTGCAGTCTTGATTTCCAATCATACCAATAAATTTCATCAGCATTTGAACATAATATAACCATGTCACCATCAGGTGAAAATTTGGCATCAAAAATATACATTGTGAATACTTCCAATTTTTGAAGCAGTTCTCCAGATTCCACATCCCAAATTTGAACATAATAATCTAAACCGCATGAAACTATTTTAGTCCCATCCCGTGAGAAACGGGCATTCCTTATTTCATTTGAATGTCCTTGAAATAGTTTTGCTTGTTGGAAATATTTCGCCTATGCGTTTTTTCAATCAACAAATAAAAAAGATTTTAAAAGGACAAATAAATTTGCGAAAGGCTAAACATATGATGAAATTATTTTATCGAATTCACAGATCCATCCTTTTCGTATTCTCGAAGATCGAACCCAATTACTTAATACAAAATTTATCTTTATTTTGGCCTATGTTATTTTTTTTCGTTGCCCTTTTATGTTTTTTTTGGGTTGTACAACTTGAGTAATTACTAGATATATTGATTGTTCAGATTCTGTTGCTCCATTGATCATACAAACTCCCATTTCATCACAAAACGTTTTAAAAAGATTATGGATTATTACAAAGCACTAGTAAATTGAACCTAAATTTCTTACTTTCCTTTTGGTAGAAAGGACAAACCAAAACGTATAGCGTTTTTCAATGCACAAAAACGAATGATGAGCACTCAAAATACGCTGTTTAACTTTGAACTGAAAAATTTACAAATAATCATCTGAAAATATGACTTTTTTTCCATAATATACAGTACAATGATTATATCTATTTGCAAATTCTGTTATCATATTATATAACTTTTTTCTTAGTTACTGTAGTAAACTATTTCTTTTAAGCATTCTTATCACAGTTTTGATTATACTTTAATTTCACAGTCGTTATATAATTCATTCTTCAAACCTTTTGCATTATTATAATGTACGGAAAAAGTTACATAACAATTTTACGCTGAATTAGAAGATATAGCTTTTCATATATGATAAATTCACTTTTCCTTTCAGCCACTCCATGAAAAATAAAGATTTAAATCAATTTTTTTAAAAAATATCTACTAATCTTGTAGTTTTTAAATATTAAATTTTTTTTTTTTTGCTAATTTTTTTTATTGTTGATATTTTTAATTGGCATTTCAAAAGTTTGATATTTAAAATGGTGAAACATTTAGCGCTTTTAAGAAAGGAGTAGCTGTTGGTATACTGGTTGGTGGAACTATCATTCGATTTTTACCAAAGAAATTTAATATAAGTATAGCTTCGCTTCGATTTTGGCTGACGTCATATAAGTGTAATGGAACAGTAAAAAGAAAAGCTGGATCATGCATGTCAGAGAAAATTCATCATGTCGCAAAGCTAAAGAAATAATGTATTGATTTAAAGTAAATAATATAGAACTGATAAATTTTCCTCCTAATTCAACAGACATAAATCCAATTTAGAACATTTGGTGGATAATTAAAGTAAAATTATACAAAAGCAAAAAAATTAACAACAAACAAAAACTTTGTGAAAAATTTGAAAAAATATTTGAAAAACATGACATTTAACTATGCCAAGATGCTATAGTTAAGTCAATGCATAGTAGAATTGAAAGTGTAATCAATACAAAAAAAACAAATTTTTAACAAAAAAAATTTTTAAAAAAATTTCAATAATAAAAAAAAAGTTTTCAAAATTTTGTTAAAAATTACGAAAGATAAAATGCTAATTCTTTTTTAAAAGTATCTACGTGACTTGAAGATTCCTAAAATGAAAACAAAAAGATTAAAAAATTTCTTAT
>ASPP01005072.1:0-10706 GCA_000512085.1 Reticulomyxa filosa
GAGTTGACTCCGGCTTCACCGATCGACGTTCGACTGTTCCGTTTTAGTGAGGACAAGAAACATTCTCAATGGGTGTGCTGGGGTTCTCCTTATGAAGGTGTTGGTAAGATCGGCTATGAGATGCAGTTTAGCAGCAATTACAAAGACGAAAAACACAAAATTTGTCGAGTCAATTGCTAATCCACTTGTCCCTAGCTCGCAAAGCTATCACTTCTTTGTATATACTCAATCCGAATTTGAAGGGATTGAATACACTTCCAGTGCAAGTGATACCCTCGAAATCATCAGCGAAAACATAGTTCGAACAGAATCTCCATTCATGTATCACATTGTTTTGCTCACGAGTAAAGAATTAAAAAATGGTGAATATTATATGCAGCCGATTATTGATGGTTAATCAAATTTTTTTTTTTTTCTTAACTTTCGTATTACACAAATGTCAACACTTGTGTATTTGATTGGGTGCGCTTTATGTGTTATTGGATATGGGGGGGGGGGGGGGAAAAAAAAGGTGTGGAATCAGAAGTTCCCAATTTATTTGAAAAAATTGCAAGCGGTGCTAATGTGTATTGGTGTGTTTGGGATTCGAATCCATTCAAATCACAATCAAATAAATGGATAATGAAAATTAAAACATTTGAAAATGTAAAACGAAACAATTATCAAATGACATGGATTTCAGACGAGCAATGGCGTATTGATCCAAATGTTCAAGTACTGATTGTTGATATTTCGGAAAAAAAACTTCTTGGTCGCCACCAAGATGCTTATGGAGACTATCTCCTTGCAATTTTGGAATATTTGAGCTCGCGAATAAATGAGCCCATTCCTGTTGAAATAGCTCTTGAAGTATTGGACCAATATTTTCAGCATTGAGAAAAAAAAGGAGTCGACAAAAAAAAATTAATCAAAAAATTTGTGGATACTATTAAAACTGATTTGTCAACATTGATAAATGGAACTGATGCCCCACCTTGGGAAGGAGTTTTGTCCATTATCTTTATTTTTGATTTTGTTGAATGCATTAACAAAACTAAATTATTGCAACCTCAATAAAAAAAAATAAAAATAGGTACTCAATGGCCTGTTTGGATTTTGTGCGCAACTCCTTTATGCACCAGATCATTTACTTCCTGAATCCTATTTTAAATTCTACAACTTTCTTTGCGAGTCAAAAATGGACCCAACGGTACCATTTTATCACAAACATTGCAATTTTTTTATTTAATCTTAATTGTTAACAATTATTTTCATATCCGTGTGTGTGTGTGTGTGTGTGTGAAATAGGTTATAGCAAAGAGAATGGCGGCAATGGTTGGAGTTAAATTGGAAATGATTCAATCCGCGCTGTGCAAAAAAGCCAGTGAAAACGTAATGGGAGATGCGCGGTACCAACGGTTGTTGTGGTACAATCTGTTTGGTGCTATTTCTCCACCTCTACGACAATTAGATCAAACCCATCAAATCAGAAAATTACCAATCTCTTTAACTATCCCAAGAATTGATATTTTGTCTTGTGTTGAAAAAGAAATGAAATTCTTTGGAAAGTTAAACCGCCCAATTCCATCAGAGGAATTTTATTTTTTTCATTTGCTGCGACACAGTCATGTACGTGCAGAGCCGGTGATCGATTGGATGAAAGAGAGTTAATTTCATTTTGAAAAATCTTTGAAAAAACAAATTGCACGTGAATTGTTGTTTACAAAAAAAAATATAAAATAAAATAAAAGTATTGGATTTAATGGAAAAACATCTATCTGGTGCGCCGGGAATAATGGCGAAGTTGTTCGATAAATACAAAGACGGATTGAAGAAATTAATTGATGGCTTAAAAAACTTTGAATTGAGCATGAAAGTAATTGGAGAGATGGTTCGTCGAACCAAATCCAACGAAAATATTTTGAATATTGTAAATGCGTGGATTATTGATGATATAGTCCAGCAAATCCAAACGTCAAACGACGTCAATATTTTTTGTAATACTTTGCAATTGTTTTCAACTCCTTCCAATGCACTCATCTTCAAAATTTTGGAAAATCCGCAATTGAGATCGGACAACCGGCTTTTACATTTTTATATCGACATCATGAAGGCTTGTCTGTTTTTTTTTTTTTTTGAAATTGTGATGACAAACAACATTAATGAAACTAAACTTTATTTTGTTTGTGTTGACAAGTCACCAAATCCTTTGCCTCAATTTCGATCGAAAATAGTCTCAATCTTTAGCATTTGGTTAAAAAAAATGGGCTTATATTTTGTGTTGATCAAATTGTCCAACATAATTTGAATTGGGACTTATTCGAGTCCGTTCTCAAAAGCGTATCTATCTCCGAATATTTAAACAATTCTTTTCTCGATAAACTGCATTTATTATCCATTGACTCCATGCCCCTCACTTGTTAAGTTTTTTTGAGATATCATAAAACAACGATTACACTAATAACAAAAAAATGACAGTGAAACAAAAAATAATCAAAAGTATATCACATCAATGGGTAACAAAACCAACAAAGACTTCAAGACATAGACCAGGCACAGAACTTTTTTTGGATAAAAACGAGCAAATGGAGAGCATCAAACTAATTAAAAAGTGGGCAAAAGATGGATCATTATCGAAGCTTGCCGTGGAATTCATGGAACAATTATTAGACAAAACAGATCTACTTCGTTGCGACCGTCCAACTGATCCTATCCTCTATTTTACTTCTGAAGAAGGGTTTCAATTGTTGCGGTTAAGTGAATATAATACATTTATGTATTGTATGCATAATGTATATTTGCATATTTTGTGTCAAACTGTCTGTTTTAAAAAATAAAAGTCTCCTGCATGAATTAATGCCAAATATCAAAGTGAGTTTAATGGATAAGTATTGCTCATGGTTTGAACATTTGTGTACAAGCATTATGCAAGAAGAGATTAGCGTGGGATCAATGGAGATATTAGTAACGGACAGAAGACTAAAAAGGTTATTAAGTTTGTGGGAATCATTCGAGTTGAGAAGCGATGCAGTCAATGTTTCAGTTGTCACAAAATTGGCAGATGAATTTGAAGAAATAACCAAAAACGTGGAGTTAATCAGCATTTTTTTTAATAAAAGTGGAATTTCAGCCGCTTTTTATGGCAAAGACTTGCAAGAATTACATAAATCGTACACGGAAATGACACCAGCACAGAACTGGCCTCAATTGACTCTGAAAGAGGCACTCAAAAGAGATTGGACTTTGTTTAATGATTGGAGGAAATATTTCTTGGCTTTTGAAAAAGTCCAAATATCGGATATCTCTTTGTCGATGTGGACTTCATCTGTCTCACGTCTTGAATACTTGTGGAGCGTAGTTATGTTCCTTTTTGTTATCTATTTTGTGAAATGCTTGAGTTGTTCAATACACAAAAATATAGAAACCCTTTTCGAAGATAAACTTATACAAATTAGATGAATGGGTGAGAGAAAAAGTAAGAGAACTTGTAAGGGATTTGGACGATTTTGATTTGGAAAAGTACGTTCACAGATTTTTTGAACAAGAGATTGATGGACAAAAAATTGATAGCCATGATTGGAACGAACAAAAGTCTATTGCAGGCATTGTATCCAAATGAAAAAGTTGGCACAAATGAAACAACGATCACATCTCGTTTGTGGGAAGCCATTCAACAGAAAGTTTTCTTTTTTTTTTTCACTTTTATATATTATATTTACATAAGATTACATTCAATATCATTAACAGACACTAACTCAATAAATGAATAAATGAATAAATAAATAAAAAAGAAAGAGGAACTTGCAAAGACATTGGAACAATATCCACCAACTCAACGACAGTTTCATTCCGGAACGGTAGTGGACATCTTAACCAAAGTCAGAGACAATTTCAAGACTACAATGACAAAATTGAAGGATAAGACTATCACTGGATCGGCAATATCCACGGATTTTGGTTTGTTGCGGGGAAAACAATTGGAGGAAATTTGTCGGCAAGTTCGACATATGTTCCAACCTCATAATGACACCATTGAAAAATTGGTATTGTCTGCAGTGGAACAAAATGAAATGGGCTGTACCTTTCTTCAACCTCCGATACAAATTGAATCAGTTCAATCAGAAGTTATTACTATTGGACTAATCATGAGAATCTTTAACTTCAAAATGCCATCCATAAAGCATCAAGGAGATGACAATCAAGAGAGAGTACTTGTGCGTGTTATTAAAAGTGAAATTGCACGGGTGATGGACGCAGAGGGAAGTGAGTCTGTCAGAGGCAATTCGATTCGATGGACCAATATCATGCAAGCATGCGAACTTTCCGAAAATTTGGAGAATTGGCTGAAATTTATAACATATCACGCAATTTTAAAGAAAACCGGAAGCATGTGGAAACACAGAATTGATGAATATGATCAAATTGGAACCAATTTGGAACACGTGTTTAAGTGTCTCGATGGCGTGGACGCATTGAAATTGCTCAGAGATGTTACAAATACATTTAGTCTTTTGTACAAACGAGAAACAAAACCTGATTGGGAAGATAAAGAATGGCAACGAAAAAAAGCTTTGTTGAGATCATTTGACAATATTGAAATGAAAAATATTCTTACCTTTTGGCAAATCAATAAGTTGCTTTTCTTTTGGAAGATGAAACAGAAAAAAGAGAGGGATTACTATTTGAAAGGAACACATGCACTACAAAACTACTATTTTTTGAAAACATAGAAATGCTCTGCCAGGTGTTTCTCCTCTTCAGATGGATTGGCTGAAATTAATGGCAAGCAATGGAAAAGTAGTGAAAGAGTGTTATATCATGTTCCAGAGTGACGAACGATTCCACGAACATTTGAAAAACTTTGCTGAAAACGACCCCGTCCAACATCGACGAAGCACCAGTTTGATGGATGTGCGCACTTTTGTAGTCGATTTTCTTAGAACTGATTTTGATAACATTACGGCAATGTTACAGAAATTGTTGCGATATGTTGAACACAAGGTGAGCAAAGAAAAAATTGACAATCTCAACACAATCTGTTTGTCATGGAACACAATTGTCCAAGACATAATGGATCCACAAGGTTGGCTCCATCAGAAAGATAAGGAATTGCTTGAGACCATCGAAAGTGTGTATTTTTGTGAAGACAAGATACCAAATTTACAGATCAAATGTTCTTTGCCTGCAAAAGTTTCTGCCAACAAAGAAGAAAAGAAAGATGAATCCAAATCAGATGATTTGATGACACAAGAGACTTTTGAGCAGTTGACGGATCGATTGTTAATGTATATGACAGGTGACGCCAGTGGCGTAGACACTGAAGTATTGACACAAAAAGGATTTAGTGGAATGACATCCGAAGATACCGTCAATTGGTTGCAAACGCATAAAAAACAAATACCATCAATGGACACGGATACATTTAGTGTAGTGCTAAAACGAATTAGCTTGCAAAGCATAAGCGGCAGGGTGTTGTGCAGTTTTATCAAAAAAAATGCGCGTGATATTAGAAATATATTGGTTGGACAAGATGCTCATCCTTCCGTCAATGTAGAGCAGATTGTGACCGAATTGACAAAAATCATTAAATTTGAAATGCTCAAAGAAAAAATCAAAAATGATTTGATTCCGAAATTCGATATTTTTAAAAATATCGCAAAAAAAAGAATGGAATATCATGCATTGGGTGGTAGAGAAGGATTAGATGATGAGCAAATTATCGAATTCAAAAAAAGTGAAACAGAGATCAAAGGGATTGAAGAGCAATGGGGAAAACGTTTGTCGCGATGGAGTGCCTATGTCGCAGATCTTCGAAAGAGATACAACGTTTTATCATATTTCACTGTCAATGACATGCGATCGTTAAATACTAATTTGCAAAAGTATTTCCAACAGGGTAATAAAATCGATTTGCTTGCGGATATTGCATCAAAGATATCTTTTATTAATCCAAATCTGAGCATTAGGGATATTGAACAAAGCATCAATTTAAAAAAACAGTGGAATGCAGATGTAAAAGATTGGTTATATCAATTGGGTGAATTTTTATCAAATTCCAAAGCACAACGTTGAAACAAGAAATGTTCACAAGTATTTAAAAACAGGACAACCTCATTTGTTTACTTGCAGTGATGTCCAGGTATTATCTCATTTGATTAAATTGTATTTGACCCAAGGAGAGCCACCAACTTCAAGTCGGGTATTGTTCTGTGATCATTCTACTTCCATGGAACAACTTGAATGTTTTTTGAATCGAAGCACGGACACCAATCTCCAAACATCAGTGGTGGGTCGTTTGCATTGCTTGGTGCTCCCCGAATTGTTGACTCGATCCATTCAACAACAATTGATAAAGATTCTTCCTTCTTATACTCGAAAACCTCGTTATCTATTGGTTGTGATTAGCACAAATAGTCAATGTTTTGTTGCTCAGGAATTGAGTTTGTATCGTAATACTGAAATACCAATTTTGCAACAACAAGAAAGTAAAGAATTTTATTCGACTGTATTTTGTGACAATTTTGAAAAATTTCGTGAAAAACAGAATAACGCACCATTCGTGACAGTCTTTTTCTCTCAACAGCCATGCGTTGGAAAATCATATACTATTTCACAATGGGCAAAAAAGTTGGATTTGAAACCAAAATGCTTTGTTCATGTCCCAATTAATACATTTGTAGTCGATACAGATTTCATTGTCAACCGATTACTCCAGGCTCCTTCCACCACTGATGATTTGATTGTATTTCATATTAATATTTCCAGTCAAGCTGGGAAAGATGTAAACACATTAATGTTTCAATTGCTTGTTTTGCGTTATATTGTCAGCCAAGAAGGAAAGGGCTTCACTGTACGTAAAAATCATGCATTTTTAGTAGAATTACCAACGGAATTGTCGAACACACATAAAAACACATCGTTAACGAATGTGTTTGATTGGTTTTATTTTTTTGGAGATCGTATCAAGGATTTGTCAATTCCTTTTCTTGAAATCATTGATGAAATGAGGATTATCAAGCCTAGATTTGACAAATTTGAAATCAATAAATTTCATATTTCTCCAAAAGAAATGTTCGTATTAAAGTACCTGGATGCACTGGATACAGATTTATTAAAACCTGAGGATATTTCCACAAAGGAAGTATTCATGATAACATACTTTGATCAAAGCAAGTTAAAGACTCAAAATGACTGGGACTACACAAAGCATCCAGATATTAACAAAACAAGAATGATGGAATTGATTACCAAATATGCATCAGCAGGTACTCGATCTTTTAATATGTTCATATACATACACACAAACTGCAATTTTTGTCCAATTAACTATTACTACTATAATTACTACAATGTTGTTTGCGATGTTTTAGCCAAAGAGAGTTTGGTGCAATTGAAATCGTTTTTGCAGTTTTTGTACAAACAATTGGTCCAATTAAACCAATTTTTGTACATCAAACGTCAATATGCACCGAGTGATAAAAGACATCTTATCCCTTTACATGTAATGATTGCTACATCGCTTGTGAAATTCGCTGCTCATATTGCTTGTGACACTTACGAAGGACGTAATGGTGGCGAAGTGGATGAAGACGAAAAATCCAAAGATATTGAAGAAGCTGAAGGAAAAAAAGAATTTCTTTTGGTACAATTGTGGAAAAAAGCAGATCCACCAATGGTGTTATTTAATCAGCTTGCAATTACAGATTCCGTTCAAATTCACATGCAAAAGACGAGTTTAGATGAAGACTTGAAATTAATGGAAAAAAAAATGGAGCACACCTTGTCGCTGCTGTCAGTGAATTTGAGAAAAAATAAACATCTCCATGCGGATGAGTGGAGATTACTTATGAAACAATATTCATGGGATCTTTATAACTTTGAAGATGAAGATTCACAATACAAACCATTGCCAAATACCAAAAAAAATGAGGAAAAAGAAAAAGAAAAAAAAGACCTAAGTGATCAAATGAAAAAATTACAGCTGTTATTACAAATCTGTGGCGGATTCACATCCAAACATGAAGAAAAAAGAGAAGAGCAAATGGAAGAAATCCTAAAGAAACACGGCGATTATGCATTAACCTTTGACAATATTTTGAAAATGGTGGCAATATTTTTCCGAATTAAGTCAGGCATTCCTGTTTTGATCATGGGAGAAACAGGATGTGGCAAAACCAAATTACTCAAAGTCATGGCTGATGTCTTGGGTCTTGAAATGGCATCCATCGATGTCCATGGAGGATATACCATTCAAGATTTGCAAAATGATTTGGCAAAACCATTGAAACAAGCCAAGGAACGACCCGAAATAACACATTTGATATTTTTGGATGAAATCAATACCAGTCCTGAAATTAGCACATTTAAAGAGGTGATATGTGATCACAGTTTGAACGGAGAGGTATTTCCAGACAACATAGTTGTTATCGCTGCATTACATCCATATCGATCTCACCACAGGTCGCAAGACGAACTCAAAGACGAGAAAGAAGAAGAAAAGAATATCCCAAAATTTTATTTGGATGATTTAGACAAAGAAATGTGCCAATTGGTGTATCGTGTATTTCCATTGCCCAAATCACTGCGAGCATATGTGTGGAATTTTGGATCATTATCGGCATCTGATGAAAAGCAATACATTGCCGTAATGACATCAAACACTTGGACAAAACAAGAATTCCTAGGTTCAACTACGATATCACCTCAGCAATTGGATGAATTGAAAACATTGTTTGTGGAGTTGATATGTATTTCTCAGAAATTTGTGAGAGACAGTTTAAAAGATCGAAGTGTGTGCTCACTACGTGATGTTCGACGTGCCAACTCATTGTTCTTGTGGTTCTTCAAAAATCGAGAGACAATTGGCACTGCTTACAGCATCCTTGAAGCGATTACTTTATCTCTTGCGCAGTGTTATTACTATCGCTTGAATCAACCACAAAGAGAGAAATACAATAAATTAATTTCCACAGAAACTATGGAATGTAATACTGATATTAAATTGGATTTAATTGTCAAACGTGAACAAGACAGGTTTGGCTAACAAAGATTAACAATTTTATTTGTCAATAAAACTGTATATTTTTGTTTGTTTATAGATACATTCGAGCATTGACAATTCCTCCTGGCATTGCCACCAATCGTGCATTTTCAGAAAACTTGTTTGTAATGTTGGTCGGATTGGCAACCAAAACACCAACTATCATCGTTGGAAGACCTGGTTTTGATATATTCACGCTCTCTTTTTTATGACATTATTTGAATATAAACATCTTTGAAATTTTGATTGACTAATACTTGTAGGTTCTTCAAAGACTCTTGCCATGGCCACGGTTCACAGCAATCTGTCCTCTGCAAGCAAGAGTAAGCAACTAACTGAAATGGGATATGATGACTTCTTTGTGGTTCGTCTTTTTTTTCAAGTATTTATTGCATGTTGTATGCAAAAATAAATCTTTTGAAATACACAGATATCATTCCAATGCTCAAAGTTAACCACAGCCGATTTAATTAAGAAGAGATGGGATGATGCTGTAGAATTTCAAGATACACTTCGAAAAGTAGCAAAGCAAAAAGAAGGAGATAAAAAAAAGGATCCAATATCTCCTGCGGGAAACGCTGCGAACGCAACATCGAATCGCAGTGTCGTATTATGGCTGGACGAAGTTGGCTTAGCGGAACACAGTCCTCATCGGCCTTTGAAAGTATTGCATAAATTATTGGAAGATGGCAATCCAACAATTGCTTTTATTGGATTAAGTAATTGGAAATTGGATGCAGCAAAGATGAATCGAATGGTACTGCATCAAGTGACACAACCAGATGATCAAGAACTAGTCCACACTGCGCAGGCTATATTGAACGAAAAGAGCGAAGGAGAAAATGACACCTTGCAACAACAGCTTAATGCAAAGATACAAAACATTACACGATTTTATGACAGTGTGATGACTGATCAGAACAATTCCCCATTCCAATTTGATTTTTATAGTTACAGAGACTTTTATTCGTTGATTGGTTATTTGAAGTTCATTTGTCAAACACGTGGTCGTTTATCCAATGCGTTGTTGGTGGAAAGCATTATGCGAAACTTTGGTGGAATGACCAAAGAACAAACAGAAGCCTATCTGTTCCCAAAAATTGCTCAATGTTTTTATAATGGTGCTTTGCCAGTATCGGAATTTATTTGGAAAGATGTTTCACCTTTACAATTAATCCGACTTAATATTGAACAAACACAACATCCAAAGACGCCATCTATGCGAAACATTATGCTTATCACTGAGTCTCCAGTAATGTGGAAAATTTTATTTGACAGTGGCATTGCCATGACAGAATCAACAGAAGTCATTTTTGGTAGCAAGTTCCCTGGGGATATCCATTCCACGATTCATTTGTATCGAACTATTGAGAAAGTCAGAAATGCCATGGCCACTGGCAAAACTTGTATTTTGTTGAAACTGGAGCAATTGTATGATTCATTGTATGATGTGCTCAATCAAAGATACCAAACTGTCGATGGACAAAAGTTATCTTGTTTATTTATTCTTGTTTTATTTTATTAATTTATGTATTGTCATTTGATTAATGTTGTTGTTTGTTGAAATCACAGATTTTGTCAAATCTGTGTTGGTGGAGAGTCAATCCGTTGTCGAATTGCGAAAAACTTTCGATGTATTGTGGTGGTGCCTAGGGAAGAGGCATTCCATGAAGTTAAATCAATCAAA
>ASPP01005110.1:0-19388 GCA_000512085.1 Reticulomyxa filosa
AGGAGTTGTTAATTAATATATGTGTACATATAATATATATATATATATATATATATATGTACGTACACATACCTATACATACGTATATACATGTATGTATGTATGTATGTATGTATGTATTGTATATAGGTATGAGAAGTGACATTGAACGTTGATTACCCAAGATTAGAAGTGAAATTGCAACGTGCGACGTAAGCATGCTTGGCTTCGATGAAAATGCCCACTCCAAAGTTTGCGCCAATGTCAGTCAAGAAGTTATTGCGGAAGAACGAGTCTTGAACGGAAACGAATTGGTTGGCAAGCACATAAAAAGCAGCAGCGTAGTACCCTATGCACCCAATGGCGCTGACATTGGAGATATTGGCGTTCATTGTGTTGGAGTACCAGCAGCCGACAGAGCCGATGGCGTTGATGCAAGTCAAGTTGTTGACAACAGTGGAGTTGACATCGTAGAGAAAGACGCACGGGGCGAAAGAGCTGTGCACGGAATCGCACAGGACATTTTCCAAAACGAACGACTCAAGCACGATGCCAGCGACGCAGCCACTGTCGGGGCCCCACGAGGAGATGCACGTGATATTAGACAGACGTGGCAAAGAGACCTCATCCAGATACACGAGAGCGGTATCATTGCATTGATAGCACGAGGCATTGGTGATGGCGGCATTGGTTACATACTTTAGGTTGACACACGTCGACGAATTGCTTTGGACGGTATCGCACGAGATTGTGTCTAAGACAAAGTCGTCTACGGAGACTGCATTGATGCAGACGCAGTATTGGCCAAACGAGTTGCGACAGTATACGTCGGACATCATGGCCGTGGAGATGTCAAACAGACTCAAGCAAGAGATGCGAGTTGCAGATGAATTGCTGCAGTCAAGGTCTTGCAAGGTCAGTGCAGAGCCATGTCTGAGAGTGAATGGAGCAATACCATCAAAGTGGTCTACTTGGAGATTGGTAATATTTATCGTGTCAAACCCAATGACAATTGCGTTATAACACACGACACAATGATCAAGCTTCCAATGTGACACCGTCACGTCGCTGACATTGATCAAATATAAGATTGAATCAATACACAGCATGTTGTTGTTGTTGTTGTCGTCGTCGTTGTCGTCGTCGTTGTCGTCATCTCCATTGTTCTTTCCAGAGACGTGATGAGAGACTACCACATCGACGAGATCGACCTGCCACGTATTACTGCTGGTCGAATTCGTCTCCACATACACCACAGCAATTGTCGTGTTCGTCACCGACGTGCGCGTCAATGTCACATCTCCATTCACGACAAGAGAGTAGATCCACAGCAAGTGTGCTTCCGTCTGCTCCGCATCAAACTGCACGTCGTCGATGGCAATGTGCAACCAGCTGTGCGTCTTGCGATTTTCCGTAAAGTCGCCATGCATGAGTTGCACTCTTTGCAATGTCAAGTTCGACACTTGTATCGTCACGTTAATGTTGCCTCGATCAGCGATAACCAGTTCTATCAAAGTGCTGTGATTGCCCGAGATCACGCATCCGGGCGTCTCACAGATCACACGCAGGTGCGTGTCACGATGTATATACCAGTAGTATCGCCAGTCGGATGGTGTTGACCAGTTGGTCAAAAAAGGATGGACGTGGTGTTGGATACCCAAATGGCTTTTTCAATTGCGTCGTTAAGACTTTGAGTGGAATATGTAGTAGTAGTAGTAGTATATTAACAAAAGAAGAAGAAGAAGAAGAAGAAGATACATAAATCGTATCGATGTGCGTGCAGTTATGTATAAGTTGTGCCCATTGCACTGCAGTAAAGTTCAAGTAGTGCATCGAACGTGCATTCGCGTTGTCGCCAGACGAAGCGCCGCCAAACAACCACAATACATTGGCTTGAAATGTACCTGCCAATTGGGCCAAAGGCTTTGTCAAATAGGGCCCAAATCCGGATAAAGACAATGCCATTGGGTCATATATCTCACTATTTGTTATGCTCACATTGCAACTAGCTGCGCCCCATTGCAGACAGCCGCCCACGACTAGTATACGTTGCTCAGTAAGCGAGTCACGCAATGCAAATGTCGTCGCGGACATCCTCGGGATAACGAGATGGCCTTGTAAGGATGCGATGCCTGTCGAGTGGTCGATAGACCAAATTGCAGATAAAGGCTCGTTCGTGTAAGGATTCATTCCTCCAAACGTCCACACTTGCTCCTTCGATGCTATCCATACACATGAGGAGTAGCTGCCGAACCATGCCTCGGTGTAGTTCTTACTAATGTCATACCAAGTGTTATTCGTTGTCACGTAACCCATGCTACGAGAATAGTAAGAGGATACTCCTTCTTGCTCGCCTAGAATGTTCACGAATATTCTTGCTCCTCCTCCTCCTCCTCCTCCTTCTTCTTCCTCCTCTGCACATAGTGTTGCACTTATCACTCTTGTCGAACCCATGTCTTTTATACTCGTATTTTCCTTTGCTCTTGTCGACACGTTAAACACTTCCCATTGCAATCCTCTGCTTTGGTTCACTATGCTCAAATAGTAAATTGCTTCGTTCATTGACACGCTCATCTCGTCAAACATCACGTATTGCGATGTGTTGGCTGGACTCCCAGCCCATTCCGATACCACGCCTCTTTTTGCGCTGATGACGCGTCTGATATGTTCAACTCCAAATACTTGCTGCTTACCTTGCCATCCAATTGTCCACCCATCAACACTATTGTCTTCTTTTCTGAATTGTAGCCTATCATCGCGCCGAACAGTGGCGAAGGCAACGCTTGCTCGTTTACTGAAAAATGATCCACAGAAGAAGTCGATTGGACGATACTCAGCCCAATCAACCCCCCAAACAATTAATAATGTTCGCATTTCAATCCTATTTTCGTTGCGTTTTCATATGCAAAAGGAAACGGCTGTTCCTCCAAACTCTTTTTCTTAAAAGTACTGACTTCTTTTTTAAAAAGAAATCCATCGAACATATTTTTCATGTAAGACACAGCACAAACATCCAATTTTCATTTACTCCTTAAATCACTGCATTGTCACAGCTTAGGAATAAAGTATATCATTTAATATATACAATATACTTTTGTGCTTTGGGATGTGTAAATATCCAAGAGGTCTATGTTTCTCTCACGTTTCCAGCTGATAAACGTCAACACAATGCATTCATTCCCATTTTGGAAGGAAAAAGGACAAAAAACGTGGCTTGATACGTGTATTACAAAGACTACCAAAAAGAACAGCTTGACTACAAACCCCAAAAATTTGAACGCAATATGATGCGCTGGATTGGTGGAGCTCGAGCTCGAACCTTGTCAAACAAAGATACGCCACACAAGTTAAGTAGCACTTTTTCAAATCAATTGTATAATCCTGTCAAATCTTTGGCAATGACTCGAAATTTTCGTTGCCTGGTGCACAGAGAATACTTTCAAAACAAGAAAAGAGAAGTCCTGAAATCGCCGAACCCTGAACCAGCAAAACCAGAAACAAAAATTGGAATGAAGCGTTCTTTTACGTTTTGTGTGGCAAACAATTGCATATATTAATGTATGTATATTGAAGTAGCGAAAACAGACATCTACACAATGTTTTGTATTGATTTGCAGACAAGCTCAATCTGAAGATGAAACGAATGCAGAGGTTAAGCCAACTATGGATATGATTCCAAATTCAAGTGGTTCAGCAATTGCGTTTAATAATCCGGCGGCAAAAGGTGTGCCATCACATAAAAAAACCAGAGCAATGGCTGGAAGTGGTATGCTTTTGTCACAAAGTAATCGATATGCTAAAGCTGCAGTCAGTAATAGCGATGAAGTTCATGATGACAACAGTATCCTTATGCACCCAATCAAATCTGCTCAGGTACGATGTTTGAAGATGTTATTTAGTTATCTTTTTTTTTTGGTACTGAAGACAAGTAGAGAAATCATGACAAATAGGCCAACGCTCTATTAGAAAAATTACCCCAACGTGTTTCTACAACAGGTAAGTACAAAGATTTCTTTTTTGTTTTACACTTTACATTTTTTTTTAAGTGTTTCTAAAAAATTTTTGATTGGTTTGAAAACATGAATAGAGGTTGCAACACCAGCAAGAAAATTGTCAATGGAAGATTTTAAATTGCCAACAGCGCCAGACACATCTTTTTATCCACCTGAATCACCTGAACAAATTCAAAATATGGGAAAGCATCGCATTCATGGATTCGAAAGAAGCAATGTGATGCCCGGCCAAAAAAATGATGATACACAAACAAGTATCACACAATAAGCACACAGAATGAAAAAAAGATAAATGATAGCAATATTTATAGCAATACTTTGATAGGAATACAATGAAATAGCGATTGTTTTTTATTATTATTTTTTTTTTTATGTGTATGTTATGAACTTCCAAACAAAAATTAGCAGAACAAGAGCAGGTATGATTTTATTTGTTCCAAGTCAATCAATACGCAAATGTTTTTGTTTCTGATTCGCTATAAGAAAAAAATCAAAAAAGTTTAATGTATATATGACTCTTTTAATGTTTTTTTGATAAAAGCCGCAGCAAAAATTGGACGCTCAAGATGTCTTGTGGAATAATCCCATCTACAGGTATTGTTTATGTTGTTTACAACCTTTGCAAAAATAAAATTGATGTACCAAAATGACAAAAAGTAACAAAAGCGTTGAATTAGCGAAAGAACGGACAAATCGAAATGCACCTCCATTAAATCCAGTTCCTGGAAATGATGCAAGAATCACTGCGCCTAGTTATCAGTTGAATGGCATCAATCAACGAAATACAAACAAAGATGTGGCCTCAACTGGGCCAATTCCTGAAAATCAACAACAACAAATGGATATAAAAAAGCCTCCAGTAACAAGAGTACACCATGATCATGTAAAAATTCCTAAAGATGTAATTATGGCTATTCAAAATCGATTGAATGCTATTCAAGCAACACAAACCGATTTATTAATGTACCAAAAACAATAAGCAACCAAATTATGGGACTTAAGGTATCACACTTATTTGCGTGCTTTTCTTGAATTTCGTTTGTAAAACTATAAATTTTTTTTAATACTGTGCATGCTTCTTTATGCAAGACTGTTGTGATGACATCTTTGTTTTTGATTTTTATTCAGAGAGAGATTGAACTTTTAAAGAGACATCAAGACTTTTCACCTGCAGCTGCAAAAGCCAGAGGTCGTGGTATAAATTACAACTCCGAATTCTCACAGAATCGGTTTAGTGAGACTCAATACTCAAATCCAGTGCCTCAGCCTAACAGGTTTGTGCAGTTCTCTGAAGAACCCGCAACAAGTTTTGAATTTACAACTGAAAAAAATGATTTTGAAGTTTCACCAGATTTTGCTAATGAATTTCACTCTCAATTTTAACTTTTTCCATGTTCAATTTTTATTCAATATTCGTTGTTAGAATCAACAGCACTAAAACAATGCAAGTAAAGTTATATCAATCACTCAAACAAAAAAAAAATTAAATGAGTAATGTTTGGGCATATCAGCAATAAGTATGTTTAAAATTCAAAAGTTATTATAACAAGTAAATAAAGTGCAGTTACCACAATTATTTGTTTAAAAAATTTGTGATTTTATCCTGTTTTGAGTCTCAGCGTTTGGTAACGACAGTTTGAAAGGTCTTCACTAAACTGAGCTGGCAACCCCGGCATTTTTCGTGTTAAATGGAATTGCGATCCCCAGCGACTTGGACATGGGACAACATTCGTCTCTATTTTCAAAAAAATCAACCTCGAAAAGAGGTTCTTGTTGCTTGGAGTTATAATTTGCTTGTTTTTTCTGTTGGTTTTGAAGTAAAGCGTGTTGAACATGTTTTAAACGATGACAGCTGTAGGCTCAATAGTTGCGACAGTGGCGGTGATTGTCTATAAGAAGCACAAGAAAGCAGAATTGGAAATTCGCAATTTAAAATACGCACCGTATTTCAGTGTGGACTATAAAAGCGCGCGTGAGAAATTTCGTGACTCACTGAAGCAGTTGCTTTCCTCCAAAGAAATTGAGAAATATTTGGTGTCTTATGTGTTGCCAACGCAGCCATCGTTTCGTTATATGAGAGTGCAATGTTATAATTTTTTGCTCCCCTTTTTTTTTTTTGGGGAGGGGGGGGTGGAGGGTCATTATTGTGGGATTCTCTACCTTGACACGTTTCATTAAAAATCATAAAAACATATGTATAATTTTTTGTGTAATGTGCTCATAGTTCAGAAATGGATTGTTCGATTGATATTGGCTACGTACCTGGTTCAAAATCAAATAAGCATTTAATAATCCATGTGAGCGGGACTCATGGAGTGGAAGGATTTGCTGGGTCTGCAATTCAGGTGTATTTATTACAAAAAGTGCTACCGAATTTAGGATACGGAACACCGTCTGCTGAAAACTTAGAAGAAAAAAAAGAGGAAGAAAAAGGCAGGCCTCACATTCTATTTATTCATGCAATGAATCCGACAGGAATGACCATGAATCGTAGATTTACGCAAGACAATATTGATTTAAACAGAAATGCCATTTTTGACGACGACAAGTGGCGTAAGGTTTGATCCAAAAAAAAAAAGGGGCTTTTGTTGTTGTTGATACGTACAAATGTACATATATGTATATGTATATATGGTCGAACGTGCTAAAGGTGACTCAAATGGATTACGTAGCAGAAGCCGAAGTAAATGGAGTGCGAGAGACATACAAGCCAAATAGAGAGTACAAGAACTTTCAATGGGCGGTACAAAGCAAGTTAAAACCGTCATTTTGGAGAGATCATGTAAGTTTTGGATTTACAGCGGATGGCTCGTCACACGTTACGGCTTCGCAGCGATGAGCAAAGTGGCCATTACTGGACAGACTTTGACCAACAGGGACTGTTCTTTGGTGGCCTGGGACTGTCTCCCGAACATACGTTTTTGCGCTATTTCTTAACCGGAGAGAAACAACCCAAAAGTACCACATCCACACATGACAAGCAAATGAGATGCTTGAAGGATGTGTGCGGCTCCAAAATTGAAGAGTTTAAAAAAATCTCATTAATCGATGTTCACACTGGATTAGGGAAACATGGTGTTGACACGTTGCTGACCAGTACTGTTGAAGATTACGACAAGACACGCAAACTGTTTAAAGATAATCAATCCTATTTGAAAAATGGTAAACACATATTAAACATCTTATGTTATTATTGTTGTTCCAATCCTTTTGCGACACAGGAAAAATTTTTTTTTTTTTGAGTAGATCGGATCATGTGCTCCGCCATCCCAAGTAGCGATGACAGCGGCTTTTCACAACACGTGTTATACGCACACTCCACTGGAAACATGGAAAAATACAAGGAAACGTTCTTTGTTGGTAGCGGCAGGGATACTCTTGCAATGACGCAAGAGTTTGGTACCATTCCATCCATTCAAGTATTTAAAGCACTTCGAAATGAAAACTCTGCTTATTGGTATCATCAGGATCATAAAGATATACCTGAGCACAGCGCCGTTTCTGCTGCTAAATTGGAACAACGGAGATTGGCACTTCGACACGCGTTTTATTGTGAAACAAGCCCGGAATGGAAAGAAGGCATTTTGAAAAGTGGGCCCTACGTTTTTAATATTGTCTTTGGGCGGTAACTGCCCAAATTTGTTGTTTAGCCTCTTTTGTGAATTTTTCATTTAAAAAAGTTTACAATTATTACAGAATGCGTTTGCTTTTTTCATTCATTGAACGCAGTGATTCACGTATAATTAATTTTCGTTCTTTCGCTTCCACAAAATGTTAGTGAAACTAAGAAAATTTTTCTGAGCGATAGGATCATGTAAAAATTTTCCAAATGTGTAAGATAATAAGCACAAGCCATACTTGAGATCTTAACATCTCTGTACACTAGAGGACTGTTAGTAAATGATGCGCGCTACAAAAGCACTATTTTTTTAATAATTGTTCATTTGCCCACTTTGTTTAATCACGACTTGACTGTTTGACTACTGTTTCCAAACTTAGTCAAACACACTCAATTTTGGTTGTGATGAAAGCTTTTTTCTGTCATTATCCTGATGATACAAAAATAGTTAATTAAAACGACTGGTTATTTTTCTTTAAATCTTTCAATTAACAATGTTTGAGCAAGTCACACTTGACAAATCTGGAATACATCCTATATCAATAGCTTTTTTAAAATGAAAAAAATGAAAAAATAAAAACATAAAAAAATTATGTTAATAATATTATAATACAGTATTTTTCAAAAAAACAGTAGTTTGAAAAATTCAATGTTAAAAAAAAACTATTTTAATACTGTATATACATAAGTTTTGAAATATACTATTATTAAAAAAAGGTTTGTAACTAAATTCATAGTTTATGAATAGATACTGTAATACAGCAGGATAAAAAAGAAAGTTTACACCTAAAATGCCATCTTATAGAGATTATTGTGTTTCTCAATGAAAAAACAATATTTAATCAAAATTTTTTAAAATATATACTAATCGTGTAGTTTTTAAATATCATTTTGGTTTTTTATTAAGTCTTCAAATTTTTTTCAAAAATTTGAATATTTCATTTGATTTGGTAAAATTTCTTAAAAAAAGTTGACAATAGTGTTTTTATCGTAGTCATGAAATTTGACAATCTTTTTTTAAATAATTTTTGATATTTTCCTTTTTTTTTTAGGTGTTCGATAATGATTTTTGTCATTTTAATTATTTTATTGCCGAAATATTGATTGACAAACATTATGAAAATTCCATGACAAGAATAGCAAAATTTGGTGGGAAGAATTTTAGTATGGTCATGTTTTGGAGCATTAGTAATAAGTTACTCTTGCAAGGTGGAGTAAATGCTGATATAAAATATATATTTTATACGACAAAATGCTAAAGAGCGTCAATTATGCTTAGAAAATAAAGAGTATTGGATTTTCCAGCAAGATAATATAACATGCCATAAATCGGAAAAATGAAATAGTTAAAATGAAAAAAAATAAAAACAATGAATTTTCCTACAAATTCACCTGATTTAATCTAATTGAAAATATTTGGTGGATAGTAAAGCAAGTGTTCACAAAAAAGGATCATTTAATACTCTTTGGAACCAATTTGAAACAGAATGTGAAAAAATAAAAACAAATATTTGTAAAACCTTAATAAAGGATATACCAAAGAGAATACAGACAATCAAAAGATCCAAATGATATATAACACGTTAGTAAACTTAAATTAAATTTTAAAAAACGAATCTTATCTTAATAATGGAACACAAAAATTTTTTTTAAAGTAAATGAAAGATTAAAATTTTTGAAAAAATTTTGAAGACTTAATAAAAAACCAAAATGATATTTAAAAACTACACGATTCGTAGATATTTTTAAAAAATTTTGATTAAATATTGTTTTTTCATGGATAAACACAATAATATCTATAAGGTGGTATTTTAGGTGTAAAATTTCTTTTTTATCCTACTGTAAATATGTTACAAAAGTTACATATTACATGCTTAGTGCTCGAATCACTGACAAATATCTAATAACTTTTTTTTTGTATACTTATGATAATTACATAAAAAAATTTCATCAAGACCAAAATTGACTGTTTATTTGATCAAATTTGGAAACAGTGGTCAAACAGTCAAGTTGTGCAAGCTGTCCAAGCCAAAGCACTTATACATCAGAAAAATTCAAAAACGGAAAGATAAAAGCAATCAGGAAGAGACTTGGCACTAGTAATAAGTAGATCAATTCCTATCCAAAGTCAAACTTATGATATTGTGACTTACATGCCCGCAGGAAATTAGTTTGTTGTTGTCCAAAAAAAAATTTTGTTTGTAAAAAAAGTTGTGTGAATGGTGGAAAATACAAATGGATTTGTTTGCTTTCAGGTGAACAGCACAAAAAAGTTATTTTGATTTTTTAAGTGAGCATTGATGGACAATTGTTTCTTGGTCGTAATTCTTTCATATTTTACCGATGCTGCTGTAGCACGACAATTCGTTGCACAGGTATTAGTCCAAAACGTCTAGTTTTTTTTCTTTAAGTCCTTCAGTTGCTAGTATTTGCGCAGGTCATACTTGATAAATCTGGAAGACTGCCTTTCTTTTATTTTACAAAATAATCTAAAGTAATTTATGTCAAAAATAAATTTTCGTTTCTAAAATTTGTTTAATTTAAAAAGAACAATAGCCACAAATTTATTTTTATTTGCAAGTTAATTAAAAAAACTACAGTCTTAAAAAATTTCTTTTCTGATTGCGCACTCTTCAAACCGATAAAATCTAATTCTCAAAAAATGAAATAAAACAATGGAACAATTGAAACATTAATATGTTTTAACCGTGAAAAACAAGGTGTTCGAAGGGACAACCAAATAAATAATAAAAGGCTATTCAGGGTTCTATTTGCCAACATGCCTTTAACCCTTCAATTGCCTACCTCACCTAATGATGTGGTTGAGCTTGTTCGTTCTCTCAAAAAATTTCAATGGTCAAAAAAATTTATTGCAGCCATTATCTTTCTTGCCGTTAGTTTACGAATTGGCGTACCTAATGTCCGATATGTCTACCAGTACGGGTTGATGTTTTTGAACTTGTTATTGTTCGACCAAATTATTAGTCCAGCAGCTACTGCAAAATATACATTTTATGTTCCTATCACTAGTATCGGTATGTGTCCATTTTTTTTTTTTTGGTGCAAAATTTTTCACTGACCAATAAGAGGGGGGGGGGGGAATTGCAAAAAAAAGATTTTTGGAACCATTTAAATAACGCTGCGTATTTACGCTACGCAGAGCTAGCACGCGTCAATTGGTTTGCTCGAACAAACATTTGGAATTTTTTAAAGAACAACTTTGGCTACCACTTGGCGTACACAGCAGTGACGCTTCGCTATCGACGAGAAATTAACCCATTTCAAACAATAGAAATTCATACGCGAGTGGTTCATTGGGACATGTTCAACTTTTATGTGGAACAAAAATTTATCGATGCGAAAAGTGGTTTTATTCACTGCGTGATTTATGGACAATACACGGTGACGCATAAAGGCAAAAGAGTGACTCCTGAATTGCTGGAAAATACAAAAAACCGTGGCCTGTTAATGCTCCCATGGAACCTCGACTCTCCTCTAGGAAAGACACACGCCGACACATGGAGCGAAAACAAAGAGCTGTACGAGTGTGACTTGCCAATACCAAAGTCACTTGAAAAATGGGTCGAGTTTTTGACACAAAGTAGTGCCGAAAGTAAACTACAATTGACTTAAAACTTAAATAGATAGATTTTTTTCTTTATTGTTGTTGGTGACATTATTTGAGATGATCATTAAATAAAGGGGGGGAAGCCAAAAAAAAAAAATTTATGACATTGAAGTAAAATGAAATTAATAGCATTTTGTCTAAACACTTGTAAATGTTTTAAGCCTCAAGCACTTCGTTTTACTTTAAAAAAAAAAGAAATGGTTTACACTTTAATAATTAAAAAAAAATACGTCAGCTCCTTGAATAAGTCTGACGTAAATTTGACGTTTAAGTATTTTGATGAACCTTTGTATCAACTGGTTCTCTATCACTATCTTTTATTCAAATGAGCGCACTTTCATCAAAAAAAAAGAAAGAAAATAATTATTCGCTATATGAAATCCTTCGATCTCAACATTATGCAAATATTTTGAAAAAAGTATATACCCATGCTTCAAATACAAGTGATCCATTACAACATATTGACCCGACTAATTTTAACGAAACAATGATAAAATCTCACAATCGTGTTTCAGAATTAGAAAGCCAAAAACTCAACAATGACAATACTTCTTCAAGCTCTTCACTTCCTCCAGTTAAACACATATGTTAATTCAATGCTTTCTTTTTCGAAGCAAAAGCACTTTCCGAAATATAAGTCGCACATACACTTACTTGTGAGCAGTGTGGTTTATTCACTAATTCGCAGATACTAAAACACGAACGATAAACAGATAAAAATTCGGAAAGATACTGCTTCCAGGCCAGTATATTCGTTGCGAGTACCAAGGGGACTGCCCACTCCGACCAAGTTTCAAAAAACTCGTGTTATTCCTACACGAAAACAGCAATCAACAGGATTGCAGCCCTTGACAATCAATAGCAATAATCAAGTTGTTTCTTCTACGGGTTAGCATTTATCTTTTAAAAAAAAAAATAAAAACTTGCAAATATCTAGCTAAATTTTTCTCCCTCCTCTTCTTTAAGATTGCAATCCTTTATAAGATCTCGACAAAAAAAAAGTCTGTCATATGAAACTACAGAGACAAAAAGTTACAGTCAAGGCACTACGTACACATCATCAGCTGGAACAAATGAAAAAAATGACATGCTCCAAACTTACAACTATCATTATATGAATGAACCGACTGCGTCAGTATCAAAAAGTTTATTCGAAAGCATAAAATTAGGAGCATTACCTACACAAAGAATAGGCATTCATTACAGCCCTCTGACACAGCATTTGACAACATATTTATTGGAATATAATGACAGACATGGACGGCATCCATTGTCGCAACTGAAGAAGTCGGATCTGTCCTCTTCAGAACTGGAAGCAGTAAAAAATTATCATAACAATGCCTTCACTCTATTGGCACCAGATAAAGATGCAAAAAACAACAGGCAGACAGTGCCATTGAAAGAGCCTTTGTTGCAACCATATGACCCACTCACGGATACGTACAAAATGGCTCCATTCAGTGACGAGCAAGCGGAGATCATGGAGTCACTCAAAAAATATCCTTTAGAGTACTTTGACGTAGACGAAGATGAGCCTGTTAAACAATTAAAAATGGGGCCTTTTAGGCCTGTTTATGGCTATGCAAAATATTATGATGGAGAACATTTTATCTGGTAAAAATTTCAAAAAAAAAAAAAAATAAATAAGAAAAATATATTTTTTGGTCAAATAAAACAATAAAATTATAATATCCACAAATCATTCAAATTAATGTCCAATTAACTCAGGGAAAAGTGCAAGGTGTTGAAATACGATGAAAAGCAAAAGAAGTTTTTCGTCGAGTTTACGGTAATAAAGCATTCGATAAAACCGTTGACAACAGAGGAAGAGATTGCACGAGAGAACGCAAATCTCCCCAAGAGTGGACATGAACACAAAGAGATAAAAGTTATTTCCAAATGGTTGACTCGATTAAAAATCAGATTTGATGAGGAAGATAGCAAGGGTTTTTTTGAAAGAGTACAGCATTGTGAACGTCGGAAAAAAGCGGTTTTACTAACTCACCAATATTGGAATTTTGCCTCATTTCAGCGCGAAAATGGACCAACTGTTTCACATGAACAGTTGGAGAAAATATTGAACTTATTGGACGGAATGGCAGATTTCATTGTTGATCATCCGTCGTCTGTAACAAATCTGTTAGTTCAAGTGCGAGCACAATACGAATTGGCAATGAAAGCAGTTTTGTGTGCGTCTCAAAATATGTGACTTTGTAATTTTTAGAACAAAGACGTTTTATCTTTTGTTTTGGTGAATGAAATTCGTTGAACAAGGCTTTACTCGAATATGTTCGCAAAAACAATTTTGAAAAGAAAAGACTGAAAAAGCTAAACCTACCACATTTGAGTACCTCCAAAGTGCCGGAGCGAGGTACAATAGATATTGCGAAAAGAAGTTTCGAGTGGAAAGCAATAGTCAAAGGTCTGGAAGAATGGATGATAATCAAATATCCGAAGCTGTACCAAACGTGGTTGGAAATTATCAAAGACTTTGAAGCAATTTCATCCAAACACTGTTTGGTGAAAATAAGCAATCGAGGAAAACCAATCACCTTGCACAGGTTCAAGGAACGACAAGACGAACATTTAATGGCTGTGCAGGACTTTGTTTCGTCTTTTTTTGTTGTGTGTGTGTGTGTGTATACGTACGTATGTATAAATATGGAGTCTGTATTGTGGAGGGGGGGGGGGGGGGGAAAAAAAGCGTTGCTCTTTTTTTTTTTGCTTGTTTGAATAATGGCTATACACACACAATACAGTTGATCGTAAACTGGCGTGACAAAACAATAAACCTTGTTCGTGATCTGGATCTTGGCCCTGCGTTTGATTTTTATGTAAAATCCAAAGAAGCATATGAAAAAATGCCACTGAGTCGATACCTGAAAAGACTGGACGTGTTGATGCGAGAGCAATTGACCACTTACGTAATGAACAGTTTGCAACATTGGGTTACATTCTTAAAGAGATGTACATTTAAACAACCCATTACCCAGAAAGATGACCTGTGGATTGTCAATTTGACAACAGAGTCATTTTTTTATATGATTTGATTGTCAAGGATAACGAAGTTTTTTTTAATAATTATTTGCTTTTTGATTTTTTAAAAAAAGGAAAAAATAATTTTCATCTTTTTTGTTTTCTTAAAAATAACATAGGTCACATTTGATCCGTCCCTTGATAGTTTGGCTAGACTCTGTTATCAAGTACTTGAAATGTACAGTAAATTTGAAAGTATGACAACAATTGATGCTGTGCTTGTTCCTTTTATCGGCTTAGCCAATGACACAATTCTCAAGTCTCAAGCGTGTCTACATTTATATCAATTCATTCGCGACAAAAAAGTTGAATTGGAAAACATTTTAATGATTTTCAAAAAACAAATGAATGACACTATCAAAGTCTTCAAACAGTATCAGCATCTTTTGCAAATCGATGAACATCACCATTGCGAGCTGTGGTATGGTGAGCGGACTGAAGGACGAAATCAAAACGAGACAGAGCATGAAAATGACAAAGCAAAAAAAAAAGGGCCAAAACACTTCAAGGTTAGTATTTCTGCGGATCAGTCACAAAAAGAACATCTACCAACAATTGTGGATGAAGAAGAGACAGAGGAAGAAGAAGGCTATGATACTAACGATGAAGATGAAGATAATGAAGGTTTTTTTTATTTGTAACGGTATGTTATCTTTTTATGAAAATCGATTTGCATTCATGAATAGAACATAGTCAATTGGAAGAAGAAAACGAGAACAAAAATTTTTCCACACGTCATGAAAGCGATAGCGTAAGACAAACACAACAACACACTCCTAGCGTTACCTCAGCCATAAATAAAGGATCATTGGACGACTGTATTCGTTCCCCGGTTATTAGACATACTGTTCAAGAAACTAAAGCTGAAATTCAAAAATTGAAGCTATCATTAGAAAATATCCGGACATTAACTCCACAACAAGTTTTCTCTTCTTTCTTTTAAATGCCTTTCATTGTGATTTTGTTACTACGCAACTGTTTTACAAATAGATTTATCTGCCTTTAGTTCAAATAAACTGCCAACCTGCTCAAAACGTGTTAATAGCAAAAACAGAAGCAATAATAGATGCTTTGTTGGGTGGCACACGTCGTGAAATGAAAAGAATTAATGACTACATATTGAAGTATACACAAAATCAATTGCAATTAATTGAAGTGAAGTTCACATTTTTTCGCATGCCCCTTTTTTTTTAAAAAATAAAAATGAAAATAATTACAACAAAAGAAACCGTGCAAAGACGTCGAGCAATTATTTGAATTAAAAAAATTTTTAGAAAAAATAGAAAGTGAAATAATTCCAATTTTAAAAAACAATATCAGACAAGTGGAAGTTCGATATGAAGAAATAATATTGGAATTCAATACAACATTGACACTCCAAGAACATGACATGATTTGGCAATCAAAAATGTCACCGCTACGATTGCAACAGTTTATTCAACAAAATGAAATGCGAATACTAGAAGAGGAAGATAAATTTAAAAATGAGTTGTTACAAGAGCAACAAGAGTTTGGAAAAGCCTTGGATCAAATTGCTCTTTCTATTGAAGAGTTTCACACTTATGGTCCTTGTGATGATGAGACAATGGAAAAGAGGTCACGTCAAGTTGACCATTTAGTCGACACGTTGGGGTCGTTGAAAGGGCAGTCGGTTGCGTTTAATCGCAAAGAAAAGTTATTCAAATTGCCAATTACCGAGTATGGTAACTTGGAAGTTCTTTCTTTGAGCTTTCAGTCTTTCATTCATTTATGGAGAACCGTTTCGATGTTTGCAACCAATCACAAACTTTGGATGAACGAATCTTTTTTGGAATTAATTCCAACAAAAATGGAGAGTTTTTTAATAGAATGGTTTAATGAATTGACCAAATTGGAAAAGTTATTTAAAAAAACAAACGCCAATGGTAATGTAAACAACGATAAAGCGAGTGACGAACAGTTTGCAGCTGACCCTTCAACGGCGTTGCTGTCCCCTGCTGTTCAAGTTTGCATTGATTGCAAACAAAAAATTCAAGAGTTTCAAAAGCATTTACCACTCATTTTCAATTTGAGAAACCCTGGTTTGAGACTTCGACATTGGAGTCAACTTTTCACTGCACTTGGAAAAAACAACATGCAACCCGATAAATCTCTAACTTACAATATTTTGTTGCAAATGGGAATTCGTCAACATGCAAATGAGATTGTTGATATTTGTATGGTTGCAGAAAAGGTCATTTTTTTTTTTTTAATTTAAAAAAAAAAAAAAAAAAATGTTCTTTCAGTACAAAAACACAACACATTTGTTGGATTGAGATATGTGTACATGTGTGTCAATCCAGGAATATGGGTTGGAACAAGCATTGGACACAATGGCAACAGAATGGTCTAAAATTAAGCTCGATTTGAAAGAGTACAAATCCACATATATTGTTCGAGGTGTAGACGAGATCATCCAAATGTTGGACGATAACATCGCAAAGACACAACTGATGACCAATTCTCCGTACATTGAACCCTTTAAAGATCGTGTCATCAAATGGGAGAAAAAGTTGCAAATGGTGTCGCAAGTATTTGACTCATGGCTGGTAACGTTGTATGTATACGTGTGGTCATTTAAAAAAAAAAAAAAAAAAATGGATGTCTTGTTTACATGTTAACAAACAAACGAACAAAAAATGATTAAAGCAAGTACAAAAAACTTGGATGTACTTGGAACCAATCTTTGGAAGCTCGGATATCATGCGACAAATGCCCAAAGAAGGCAAGCAATTTCAATGTGTTGACAACGCTTGGAAAACGATTATGGTGGAATGCATTGGAACACCTGACGTATTGGAATTTGGAAGCAGAGAGTCCCTCCTCAAAACTCTTGTCGAATCCAATCAGCTTTTAGACACTATTCAAAAAGGTTTGAATGATTATTTGGAAACTAAAAGATTGGCTTTCCCAAGATTTTACTTTTTATCCAATGACGCTTTGCTTGAAATATTATCAGAAGTTAAGTTTTTTTTTTTTTTTGAAGCTCCTTTGGGACTTCCAAAAAAGAAAAGTAAAAACAAATCAACAGACAAAAAATGTGCAAGCAGTGCAAGCCCATTTAATGAAATGCTTTGAAGGAATAATGAATGTGAGTTTTGTTGAAGATGATCAAATTGATGGAATGATCAGCGCAGAAGGTGAAACAGTAAAATTTTTAACAAAGGTGAACCCGAATGCAGGAGATCGAAAAGGAAATGTGGAGATGTGGCTGAAAGATGTGGAATTGGCAATGACTGCGTCAATTAGGAACACAATAAAGGACGCCTACGAAGCCTACGCATCCACGGCACGTAAACAATGGATTTTGCAATGGCCAGGCCAAATTGTGCTAGTAGTGGGCCAAATTTTCTGGACAATGCAAGTGGAGACTGCACTTCGTACAAAAGGAAATCGAGGATTGAAAGAATACATCAAAGTACTTTCCAAAAAAAAAAAAAAAAGAATTTCAATTTTTGAAAAGAATATATATATATATATATATTATGTCATTCAATCAATATTCTTCCTTTCACACGATAAATAAAAATAGAAATTGAACATGCAGCTGAAAGAGATCGTGCAGCTGACCAGGAATGATCTAACAAAATTAGAGCGGCAGACAATTGGTCCGTTGATTGTGATTGACGTACACGCAAGGGACGTGATCCAAAAGATGATAGACCAGAACGTTTCCACAATCGATGATTTCGAGTGGTCGGCACAACTGCGCTATTACATGGAAGACGACCAACTCTTGGTCCACATGATCAATGCATCTCTAGTTTATGGTTATGAATACTTGGGCAATTCTCCCAGGTTAGTCATTACACCCTTGACAGATCGTTGTTATCGAGTTAAAAAAAAAAAAAAAAAAAACTATTGTGTATACGTTTTTTTCAGAGCACATGCGTTGCATGGTGCATGCACGTATTTATTTATTTTTGGTTTGTTTTTTTTTTCCAATGACGCTAACCAACGAGCAAAATGCTTTCTTTGTTTGTTTGCAGACGTTAATGGGAGCATTGCAACTGAACCAAGGGGGAGCACCAGAAGGCCCAGCAGGTACGGGGAAAACGGAAACAGTGAAAGACTTGGCAAAAGCATTGGCCAGACAATGCATCGTGTTCAATTGCAGCGACTCATTGGACTGTTTGGCAATGGGAAAATTTTTCAAAGGATTGGCCTCCAGCGGGGCGTGGAGTTGCTTCGACGAGTTCAATCGTATCAACTTGGAAGTGTTATCTGTGGTAGCACAGCAAATTCTGACTATACAATTGGCCATTCGTCAAAACGTAGAAACCTTTTTTTTTGAAGGCGTGCAATTGCCCTTGGTCTCTTCGTGTGCTGTCTTCATCACCATGAATCCAGGCTATGCCGGTCGAAGTGAATTGCCAGACAATTTGCGGGCTTTGTTTCGTCCTGTTGCAATGATGGGTATGTGGTATACGTATGTACGTATTATATATATATATATGTATATATAAACTACTTACCATTAAAAAAAAAGTACTTTGACTAGTTAATTAAAAAAAAAAAGGCTCTTTTTTTTTTTTTTGAAATAGTCCCGGACTACGCTTTAATTGCAGAGATAATGTTATATTCGTGCGGATATTTGGAAGCTCGTTCACTGTCAAAGAAGCTGGTATTCTCACTGCGGTTGGCTTCTGAACAATTGTCCAGTCAGTGCCATTACGACTTTGGAATGCGAAATGTAAAGTCTGTATTGACGGCTGCTGGCAATCTAAAGCGGCAATTCCCAAATGAAAACGAAGACGTATTGTTGTTGAAAGCGATCAATGATTGCAATCTGTCCAAGTTCACTAGTGAGGACGTTCCTTTGTTCGAAAGTATCACCAAAGACTTGTTCCCGCAAGTCCATCTCGCTACCGTGTCTCACGAACACTTGACCGAAGCCATGGTCCAATGTTGTCGACAGCTGAATCTGCAACCGACGGATACGTTCCTCAAGAGGTGCATCCAAATTTATGAAAACATGTTAGTGAGACATGGCTTCATGGTCGTCGGAGATACGTATTCAGGAAAATCTTCAGGTATGTCTCTCATCATGTTTGACACCATTGACAAACAAAAAATAATCACAAAAAAAAAAAAA